>OY744554.1:4242647-4252647 GCA_963556195.1 Sepiola atlantica | reverse complement strand
ACAAACACCTGCCAACAACTACGAGAGGGCGTGTATACTCCTCATGTGTCAGAAGTGTGCTGTTGTATGGCTCAGAAACTTGGGCTGTCTCTGCTGGCATACTAAGGAAGCTGCGCCGTAATGACAGGGCAATGGTCAGATGGATCTGTTTGGTGAGGCCTGAAAAGTATGTTTCTTTTGAATCTCTGCTCTCACAGGTCGACTTGAAAAGCCTTGCGGACATCATGCGAAAGAACAGACTGCGTTGGTTGGGTCACATTGAGCGTAGCGATGGCTGGATTGCTAAAGTCCGACAGTTGAATGTGCCAGCAGAGAACATCACCATTGGCAGACCCAAGTTGACTTGGGAGGACGTAGTCAAACGTGATAGGAAGGCCATGGGTATGGATTCCATCAAGCCTTGCCAAAGACAGGAGTGGAGAGGAAGACTTAGATTTCGAGACTAGACAATCAGGCCCCACCCTCATCAGAGGATTAATTGTGGCCTGATTCAACAAATAAACCGGTTGATGATGATGATGATGAATATAGATTTGTAATGTCATATTTTCTTATATATACACAATATTTTCGTCAATAATAAAACGTCTGATGTCGCTGGGATGCTGTGAACAGATACTACACTTTTTTAAAAATTTATTATGCCTCCTTGGGCATCTCCCCTTTAACTATCTTCTCAATTCAAGCTTTAAAAAAAAAAAAAAAAAAATTAACTCCTAGTACAGTATCGATATCCAGATCAAATTCTGTTAAATATTTCATTTGATAACTCTCAAAAGTGCCTCCTCAATTTCTCCCTCCTCCCACTTTCTCTTTGGATTATTTATTTGCAGAAAATATTAAAAATGTGGTTATATACACACACACACACATATACACACACACATACATGTATACACACACATACATACATACACACACACACACGAGTATAATGGGGACTGGGGGAAAGAAAAGAAAAAAAAAAAAACAGTGAGACCCTCCCAACCCTTTCTAAATAGTAGACTGCTTACTGTTTTCCGGTTTGTTAAGAACCGAAAACAAGCAAGTCAATCTCTAAATGGGAGTGGGAGTGGGATCTAAGTGGGAGAAAAACGGGGAGGGGGTGGAGTTGGAGAATGGGTGGTATCCCAGCCAAAAGGCCAAGGAACCATAAAAAAAATGTTTTTATGACGAGGCATTTTAAAGTGAATAAAAAAAAAAAAGATTTTCACCTATTATTGTATTATCTTTTAATGGGCCTTAGTAGTGTAGTATCGGTTCTGTTGTCATAAGATCATCCTCCCAGGAATTACCTCCTCCGTTTTTATGGCAGTGGGGGTTAATCTTCCCAGATATTACATCCTCCTTTGGGGGTGAAGGGATAATGTAATATCTGTTTGCTATCATGAGACCATACTCCCAGGCATTACCTTCTTTTCTTTTTTTTTTTTGTCTCACATTCAGTGACCGTCAATGCGAGAGACAGCCAGAATAAGATGAAGAGAAACCACGGCACATGCGGTTGGCGGTTGGTCAAGAAACAAGCGTCGTATTCCTTTATATCTATATAATACTAAAAGTCTATTGTTCTTGTATGTTTGCAATCAGCTTTCCGGTTTTCAACATCCGGTTGCGCATGCGTAAATAGCATCGTCTTCAATCTGTTATTCCAATTCCGTTAGTCTCTATTATGATTAACGAACGCATGAAATTTTTCATTCTGGAAATTTTTAAACAATTTCATTTAATTTCATCAAATAGTTTATTTGTTTTCTTCACGGCTAAAAACATTCAACGGGAGGACTTCGTAAAGTCTGTCGCAGTTTCAAAAAAACTCCTCCCTTTTAAAAAACAAAAACAAACAAACAAAAAAACAACACTCATTATTAATATCAGCTATACTAGCGGTCGGTGAACGAAACCACCTCCCACTTTCCCTCTCATAGATTTCACCACTCCTACTCCCTCTGTTTTCGTTAGGTACGCGAGAAAGCCTGCTGTACTCCCTTCCTTTCTCAAATCGCCCTAACCAACCACTTATAATTCAGTAACTGTAATTTAAAAAAACAAAACAATTATAATAAACAGAACGACTCATAGAAATCTATCTATATTCTTTTTTCATTTTAATATACTTTCATAGAAATGCTTCTGTTATGTAAAAAAAACCTATTTTCTTTATGCCACAAGTGTCACGCTCATACATGAATTCCATAGCTAATATAACAAACTGACCCAACGGGTCACGGGTGGTCTAGTAATTGATAACTTTCATCAGAAAAATTGTAATTCTTTGATGAAACAAAAATCATCTAACTCCCCTACCCACTTCAAATTGTTTGAAGCCTTCATGGCAAAAATTAACATTTTTAGTTTTCAGAGGATGGCATCAGAGTGAAAAGGAAAAGTATGGCAAGACAAGGGGGAGAGAGGAAAAACAAGAAAAGATAACGTGAAAGAGGAAGAAAGAGAAAGAGGGAAATAAAATCCAGCCAAATAGCAATAAAAAAAAAAAAAATAAGGGGGTAAGGCCCTAGCAACTTAGAAGAAATTAGCATTTTCTTATCTTGTATATAAAGAGAGATTTGTCTCATTTCGAAATGTAAGAGATTATAACTACTTTTAGAAATTGAAAATATTTTAAATAAAAAATTCCAACAAATAAAACGAATGCCATGACCGGAAATTGAAACTTTGAGGTTCTACCAACTGACCTATTTGGACTTTCTTATAAATAGAGCTTAAAACATTACCGTAACAAAATAATTATAGCTTTGGCATGACGTCATATTTTGAGACTCATATTTTGAGACTCATATTTTGAGACTCATATTTTGAGACTCATATTTTGAGACTCATATTTTGAGACTCATATTTTGAGACTCATATTTTGAGACTCATATTTTGAGACTCATATTTTGAGACTCATATTTTGAGACTCATATTTTGAGACTCATATTTTGAGACTCATATTTTGAGACTCATATTTTGAGACTCATATTTTGAAACTCATATTTTGAAACTCATATTTTGAAACCTGAAGTAAATAATCAAACATACGCGATAATAAAAAAAAAAAAAAAAATTAAATAAATGGGTAAATATTATCGATAGCGTTGGAAATTATTTTAATAGTCCGAAACAATTTAATTTGCTTTAACTACGTATTGGCGTTGAAAACAATTTTTTTTAATGTGACCAGAGGGAGCATATTATTGCTAATTTGAGAAAAAAAAAAAAAAAAAAAAAGAAAAGCGGATTTCGACTAAAAAACGGGGAACTCGCATCCATGGGTTGTTGTAGCAATTTAAGCAAAATTTCGCCTTTTCTGGATAAACAAAAAAGAATTTTTTTTAAGCGGAATTCTGCTAAAAAGCAGGGAACTCCCATCCCTGTTTTATATAATTGATAACTTTCATCTCTGGATGGAAAGTGGTGGAACTCTCTTCCTGCTGACTGTTTTCCCCTTACCTTTAACTATGGTCTTTAAGACTAAGACCAATAGGCATCTCATATTTGTTCTCGTTAGCTCCCTTACATAAAAAAAATGGCTTCATGCCTTGTTTGAAGCGATTTCCATAAAAAACAAAAAAAACGAACACATGATCCGAAAAAATTGTAAACCCGGTACTTACCTATAAACACCGTAGTGTTTACCGGATGCTCGGTCTCCACATATGGCACAGATATGCTTGCTTGGGAAGGAGCTCGATAAGTGAGGGGGTGAGCTGGCAGAACCAGGGCTCAAGGACATCATAGGTGGGGACCCTAGGCTGGACGAAGGAGGAGACTGTAAGGGGGGCGAATGCAGAGGGCCCTGTGAGGAGATGTGATTGCTGGCCATCGAGGACATGTTTGAATGCAGTGTTGTTGGTAATGAGGGCATTGTCGATGGTACCGAGGAGGGCATTTGGGGCTGGATGCCATGACCAAAGCCAAAATAGTGGCCATGAGAACTGGTGGGTGTCAGAGACGATATGTCTGGTTTGATGTCAGGTGGTGAGTTCATTGGCATCGAACTAATGGAGGGCATCGAACTGTCCAAAGTGTCTGAAAGTAAAGTTGAAAATTTCAATTAATAAAATGAAAAGCGGTATTACGTGTCAAAAATGCAATTAAAAAGGAACAATTTATTTTAACGTATTTTTCTTTCATTACGGCATAATACATAATTCAACATTCGATAAAGAAAAAAAAAAGAAAAGGAAAAAAAGAAAAGAAAAAAAAATAGAAAGAAAACAAGCTGCGCATGCGTGGTCCCCCTCTGTATGTGACGAGTGTAAAATGCAATAAATTTGGGCAATTTGGGGCATTTTTGATGCCCCTTGGACCCCCGGGGACGCAAACCAGAATTTTTCTGAGGTCAAGGATGCTCATTTTATATCCAGAACAATTGCCTCTATATTTTGGCCAAGTTTCAGAAAAATTGAATGGATGGATCAAACGTTATGGGAGAAAAGGGTAATTTTATGCCGTTTTGGGGGCTTTTGACCCCCTGGAGGCGCGAACCAAATTTTTTCCAAGGTCAGCGATACTTATTTTCTATTAGGAACAATTGCCTCCATATTTTGGCCAAGTTTCAGAGAAATTGAATGGATGAATGAAAAGTTATGGGGCACAAAATGTCATTTTTTTGCCATTTCGGGGCCTTTTGACTCCCTGGGGGTGGGGGGGGCCCTAACCAGATGTTTTTTAAAAAATCGGAGAATGTCACTTTCTAACCTGACCAAAGTTACAACTTCATGCAAAATTTCAGAGAAATTCAATGGATGGTTGCGGAGAAAAATACGGACGGACGGAAATGCCTCAAAACATAAGTCCCGATTTTATAAATCGGGGGGGGGGGGGGGGGGGACCAAAAAGAAAAAATAGAAAAAATAGAAAGAAAAGAAAAAAATAGAAAAAAGAAAAGAAAACATAGAAAAAAGAAAAGAAAAAATAGAAAAAAGAAAAAATAGAAAAAAGAAAAAAAAAACAAAAAATAGAAAAAAAGAAAAGAAAATATAGAAAAAAAGAAAAGAAAATATAGAAAGAAAAAAGAAAAATAGAAAAAAAGATAGAAAAAAAAAAAAAATAGACAATGCGATAAGCTGACCAAAAAGCTAGATTTATTTCTAACAGAGTCCTTAGAAACTTACGTATTTAACAGAGCCAAACCTTGTGCTACATATTCCTGCGGTGGGAAGTGAGTAAATGCCCAACCTATTTATTGATCCCCAAAAGAAATAAAGAACCGGTCTATATTGATCGATTTTTTTATATTTCCATCCGCATCAAAATATAGACAGTCATAAAGTATTACAGAAACTGTGTGTGTGAAGTGAAACAGAAAAAAACAATTAAATACAGAAATAAATCATCAAGAAACGAGATTTTACCGGTTTCGTTCGGACTAACAAACTCCTTCAGAAAAAAGTGACGATTTAAAATTTATTCGATAAAAAACATAGGAAAAAGAACCGCCATAGTGAACGGATGGGATTGAAGTTCATCGGAGCACATTCAATTGAAGTACTCGTAAAACAGGCACAAGGATGCAACATTGCGGCGATGGCACAGGGGCTGGAGCTTGGTGGATAGTGAGGGACCTATAAGATTAGAGACCCTTTTTTTGGACCTTGTCTAAGGGGGAGAAACTGGTGGATGGTGCCTCAGCCCAGATGTGGCAACAATACTCCATGCATGGGCGGATGGTGGCTTTGTAGAGATATAGGATAATGTCAGGTGTGAGAACGGTAGAGGGAGCCGACATTCTTTGCAGTTTCGGCAATGTGTTTGGTAGATTGAAAATTTAATTTTCTTGGGTTTGGTAAAAGTTATTTGTTGTATATTTGGTTTGTTTTCGATTTTTCGTACTGTTAACCATACCGCATGAATGACGACGCAAGGATTTTGCAGATCGAAGCAGGACAGACCCGTAGACCGGCGTAAATGAAGACCCGAAGGCCAAGACAATAGCAGTGAAGACCCGAAAGCCAAGACAATACCAGTCTATGTGGTTCAGTATTCATCGGAACAGATACTACACTTTGATCTTAGCCAAAAGGCCGAGAAAGACTTTAAATTTTAACAATAATCGCCATTGGAAGTATGGTTGAGAAAACACGCTGGTTGATGCAGAAAATGGCTTTGATTAATTGTATGAATAATTTTTATTAATATCACCTTATCGGAACGTATTGTGAATACATATGTAAACTTGATAATAGCAGTTATAAGTGTATATTTGTAAATATGAATTTAATGGAAGGTTAAAAGGAATGTATTATGTAAATGAGGAAGCCCGTCTAATGTCTAAACGACGTTTATTAAGGGTATAAAAGGCCGTTGAAATCTATTAATTTAAGTAAGATTCTTGCCACGTTTACACTTCCTCGTCTTGAAATTTCGTTCTTCTCTAATCTAATAATGTTATTTAATGTTATCTAATGTAAATTTAATTAATTAATAATAGTTTCCTAATTCTACAGGTATAAAAATATTATGAACGCTTGAGAAATAAAAATGACTTACCATACCAATAACCCTAAGTCCGACTGGCAACGTTCCAGACTTAAGTTAGTGGAAGGGTAAGCCTTTTTTTTTTCTTACTTCTAAGCCCGAAATTAGTGACCATCTCCACCACCCTTTTTGATTTACTTATGTTTGGCTAAGTAAAAGTGACGATAACATAAATCTCTGAATCAGTTTCCACATTTTAAAATCATACAGGTAGATGGAAAATTTAATTTTCTTGGGTTTGGTAAAAGTTATTTATTGTATATTTTGTTGGTTTTCGATTTTTCGTACTGTTAACCATACCGCATGAATGACGACGCAAGGATTTTGCAGATCGAAGCAGATTCGATCGAAGACGGCGAAAATCTGTCGAAAATAATTACGGCATTGAAAAGTTAATTAGTCTTTTCGAAACGAACACATTGATTTTATTCGATGAAATTCAATCACGCCAAAAATTACAAAAGGAACGCAATTTTTTTTCTTTGTTCGGTGCAAAAGCATAATGGCATTTTTAGAAATTTATCGAAAGAAATCAAAGACGGTAAAACGTATTTCAAAAGAAATATTTTTAAAACGAAAACCTTTTTAATTAAAAGGAATATGTTATTTTTTCATATTTAATGTGCATCATTCTTAACTTCAAAATCGAAACGTAACCAAATTAAGACGGCAGAATTTCGATCAGACTTTATATTAAAGACCAATATTTAATATATCTATCTATATCTATAGATATATCTATCTATAGATCTATATATATATCTATCTATATCTATAGATCTATATCTATATATATATCTATCTATATCTATAGATCTATATCTATATATATATCTATCTATATCTATATATATATCTATATCTATAGATCTATATCTATATATATATCTATATCTATAGATCTATATCTATATATATATCTATCTATATCTATAGATCTATATCTATAGATCTATATATATATCTATATCTATCTATATATATATCTATATCTATCTATATATATATCTATATCTATCTATATATATATCTATATCTATCTATATATATATCTATATCTATCTATATATATATCTATATCTATCTATATATATATCTATATCTATCTATATATATATCTATATCTATCTATATCTATATCTATATCTATCTATATATATATCTATATCTATCTATCTCTATCTATATCTATATCTATATCTATATCTATATCTATCTATCTATATATCTATCTATATATCTATATCTATCTATATATATATCTATATATATATATATCTATATATATATATATCTATATATATATCTATATCTATCTATATCTATCTATATATATATATCTATCTATATATCTCTCTATATATATCTATATCTCTCTCTACATATATCTATATCTCTCTCTACATATATCTATATCTCTCTATCTCTATATATCTATATCTCTCTATCTCTCTATCTCTCTATCTCTCTATATCTATATCTCTCTATCTCTCTATCTCTCTATATCTATATCTCTCTATCTCTCTATCTCTCTATCTCTATATATCTCTATATATCTATATTTTAGAGGAAGCATTATTTTAATCAATGAAACAGACGAGTGGAAAAAAAAAAGGTAAAATTGTTAAAATTACCTTAAGGCCTTATCGTCTGACCCTCTGAGAGGAAACGTCAGAATGTAAATAAAAAAACTAAAAGTCGAATGAGATATGAGGGGAAAAACTTTTTATCTCCCCCCCCCTCTCTCAATCGTTTCCTCCAACTGAAATAAGTTTTTCCCCCTCATATCTCATTCGACTTAGTTTTTAGTTTACATTCTGACGTTTCCTCTCAGAGGGTCAGACGATAAGGCCTTAAGGTAATTTTAACAATTTTCCTTTTTTTTTCCCCACTCGTCTGTTTCATTGATTAAAATAATGCTTCCTCTAAAATTGATCCTACGATTCTGTTGTACACGAAATTTACTTACATATCTATCTATATCTATATATATATATGCAAGTAAATTTATTAATTTCTATTCCCTGCGGGACTGGTTTGCCCCTACCCTATTCTCTGGCATCCATTTTGGTAGATTCTCTGCACAGGCGGAGTTTTCCTTTGGTGTTTATTATTTTTGCCAAAGGGAAGTTTCTCCCCCCCCCCCCCCCCCCGAAATATTAAATAAATGATTTTTATAATCATCCGGACAACACACGAACAGCTAACACCACACTTGCTGTTATGTAAGATTTTCAGAAAAAATAAATAGTAAGTCCCATTTCGATTTATTATTTTTGTTCCTTCCAGCTTACATCCTACCCGGCACTTTGCATTGCCCTCAGCCTTTCAAAAACATACTACTACTATTCCCAGCAATGCTTCAAGCAAACTACCATTCTCTATTTGTTTTTACCAAAAAAAATTCTTCAAGAATTTTTTTTTGCTACCTCGCCCCCTCTCACCACTTTAATGCTAGACGAAGTGTGTGTGTGTGTGATATAATATATATATATATACGACACAATCACGTTGACACACCGGTTCCCATTAGATCACCGAAGTTAAGCGGCGTCGAGCCTGGCCAGTACTAAATGTGGTGACCATTTAGGAATACCAGGTGCTGTATGTGCTCTCTGCTTATCTCGGCATTGTTTCGAGTCGTCTTGTATGACTACTTGCCATTGGAATCAAGCAATGCCGACTCAGGAGAGCGGTTGTTGGGGATTGCGCAACCCTTGCAATTACAAATTCAGGTGGGGCACTCATACGTCGAACTAGACGGGAGAGTCCATCGTGTGTGTGTGTGTGTGTGTGTGTGTGTGTGTGTGTGAAGAAAAGTGGGGAAGATGATCCGACGTAAAATAAAATGAAAAAAAGGAAAGCCAAAAACCATGTGATTTATGTATTCATCAACGTTTCGTCTTTATTGAAAGACTTCGTCAGGATGAAGAATGCAATGTAGAAAAATCATACAGAATTTTAATTTTTATTTGTTCGAAAGTGTCCAGACTTCGGCATGGTTGTTGACGTGAACAAGCAGAGAATGAAAATCATGATTTTGGTTGTAGCGTTATCAGCAGTGGCCCACTTTAGGTGGTAAACTCCGTTTGCTACAAGGAGATATGCTGAGTGCTGGAGGTGGCGGCGAACCAAGTTCGACCATCAGAGTCAAGACAACTTGGGGAAAGTTCAGAGAACTTCTCCCAATCCTTTTCCAACCGACTCCTCCTTCACTTTTCTTCGTTACCCTCCATCTTGGACCAGGGTTGACTACATCTCTACAAAGCTCTGGACGGCAGTTCGGATTTAGCCGTCACTCATTTCTGGATTCCCAACCTTGGTTGTCATCGGCCCGACTGCATTACGACAGAAGCCCACGGAGACGGTCCGCGCAGAAACGTCTTTTACTTCCACACAAAAAGAGCCAGAATTGAGGGACACAATTTGGCTTAATAAAATGGTTACTTTGCTTACAATCAATATTTACAGTAACTTTAAAGGCTTAGAACTTATATTTAATATATTTTTCTGATAC
>OY744554.1:4218688-4237447 GCA_963556195.1 Sepiola atlantica | reverse complement strand
TTCGTGACTTTGCTACGACAACGATCGGGCAGGTCACGGAAGCGCCGAGTGCCGACGGAAAAATATCATTTTTCTTTCTTTTATCTAGTAAAACCATTGACAAAATTTTACCCCCCCCCCCCCAAAAAAAATCATTTTTCACAAAAAAAAAAAAATGACTTTAATCTACGTATTTTTTCTTCGAATTTATTCGTCTTATATTAGCGTCTTCCAGTTAGAGCTTGGCAATTTGAATGCAGGGCTTGACTATCGCTGAGAACGGGAGCCCTAACCCTAACCCATTTTCTTTCTTTGTTTGTTTTATGTTATCAAGAAAGAAAAAAAAAAAAAGAAAAACACCGAAACAAATGAAAAAGAAAACATTGACAAAATCCCCCACCCACACAAAAAAAAAATTCTTTCTACACATTTGATTAAAAATTGTTCATTTTACCCCCCCCCCCCCACACACACACACCCTACAGTTTGTTCGGTTTTTATTTATGTATTTTTTTTCTTTAAATTTATTCGGCTTATATTATCGCCTGCAAGCCTTCCATTAACGCTTGGCGTTTTCGTCTCGGCAACTCTCGGGCGCTTCCGCGATCTGCCCGATCGTTGTCGACGCGAAGTCACGGAAATTAGGCGCGTCATCTGGAACAGTACCCATTTTTATACATGCAATGCATGTCCTTAACTTTTATTAGCCATTTTTTTTAACTTTATTTTTTAACTTTATTTTTTAAATTTTTTTTTATTTTTTTAAAATTTATTTACTTTTTTTATTATTTTATTTTTTTATTTATTTATTTATTTTTTTTAATTTATTTTTTTTAAAATTTTTTGTAATTTTTTTTTTATCAAATAACACAAAGCTGTGTGTTACGGTCAGTTGGGTTTTTAAAAATCAACTTTGAGTGGTTATTTATTTGTCTCCCCACGAGGGCAGTTTAAGACAGTGTGAGGAAACCCCAATGCTACATTTTGATTTTAGCCAATCGGGAGTCATATTAGTTTCAGCCAAATCCCCACATCTGGAGTTGGGAGTGAGCAATTTTTCAAGTAATCTGAAATCACTATTTACTTGTCTACCCACGGGATTCCTCCCCAAAAAGGGGAACTCTGGATGGAACAAAAAATAAAATTTGTGCCGAACAAGGACGTCTCCTCCTTGGACAGAGCAGGTACTACACTTTGATCCTAGTCCGGAGGGCTAACAGCCAAATCCTCACGTATGTGAAGTTGGGAGTTCGCACCACCTTTGTTCTCGTAAACTTTTTTTTATTTAATAAATTTGTTAATACTGAAAACAATTTCTGTTTTAATGAAATCTGACGGAGTGGATTATACCAGATTATCACAATTGGCTAACCCGACAAAAGAACAATTTTTTTTTTTTTTTTTTTTTTTTTTTTTTTTACAAAACAAAACAAAAAAAATTTAAATGTAATGTGAACAAACATCTTGTCTGCGCAACTTCACTCAAGCTACCCCCCCCCCAAAAAAATATCTGGCACCTATCAGTTTTCAGTGGCAATATACCTGATTTTAATCAGGCATATTGCCACTGAAAACGTAAGGGGGTTGCTGTGATAGGGGCCAGATTTTTTTTTTTTTTTTTTAAGGGGGTGGGGGGGGGTGGCTTGAGTGGAGACAAGGTGTTTGTTCACATTACATTTAAATTTCTGCATGTTGGTACGGTTGGTGGAGCAGAAAGAGAATTCTAGTCTATCGGTCAGATGACAGAAGCTATTATAGTAGCACATACACTGGCATCAAGGAATCTCTACAGTGAAGGGGTGGGACTTTGCTGCTGGTTAGGTGGGTCGAGGATATTTTTGTTGAGGAGGGCGGGTTACAGGTGCAGAAAGTTCGTCGGAGCACATTTTCGTTGAAGTACTTGTAAAACAAGCACAGGGATGCGACAGTGGCATGAGCTTGACAGACAGTGTGGGGCCGATTAGGTTAGAGATCCTTTCTGCACCCCTGTCCCAGAAGGAGAGAAGAGTGGTTGGTGCACCAGCCCAGATTTGGCAACAATACTCTGTGTGATAGCGGATGGTGGCTTTATAGAGATGTCGGATGCTGATAGGTGTGAGAAGTTTTTCTAGCCCAGTATAGGGAGGTTACCTTTTTTGCAGCAGACTTGGTAGTGTCTTCTATGTAGCATTTCCAATTCGTGTTAGGCTAAGTAGTTAGAATGTTGGGCTCTCGGGGAAGGATGCCATCGGCCATGTCAACCAGTGGTTCGAAAGGTTTCTTATTGTTAAAGAAAAGGGGGCTTTTTCTTGGCAGCATTGAATGTGACTGCCCACTGTCCCTAAAAAGCCCGTTTCTCACTGAAGAGATGTTGCTTCATCGTTACTTTCGTGCGAGATGCTCGACTGAGCTCCTATCCGTGGTTACTCCTTGCCAAAACATTCACGGCTAATTTTTTGCTGATTAAACCAAATTTTTGAGAAGAGAAAACAATTTGTTCGGATTATCCTTTTGATACACATACTTAAATCCTGAACTAATCGATGAAATAAAGTTTGTAATCTTCTCTAAACTGGCCTAGCCCTACGCCCCTTCCCTCGGCGGCTTTTAATCTAATTCCCGCGGAGGCCGATTGGAATTGTATCTAAGCAGCAATGTAATGTTATTAATCATTTGGCTTTTCCAGTTCGCTATCGCTTCGCAATGTTTGCTACTTGTTGGAACCAAATTGGAATAAGGATTCTAGACGTAAGGTTCAGTATCATATCTTGATTTTAATATTCGTAAGGGAACATACTTGAAACTAGAATTTTAAAATAAACATTTCATAAGTTGTTGTTTTTTTATTTATTTTTTTATTTATTTTTTTATTTAAATTTTTTTTTTTTTTTTAAACTCAGTTCACCCCCCCCCCCCTCCCCCAACAAGTCAAGTTGCCACTGTAGACGTAAGGGGGGGCTACTGAGAATTAGGGTGAAAGTTTAGGGGGTAATCCTAAATTCGGGAGCTGTGCAGCGAGATGCCTGTTCACGTTGGTTTTAAATTTCTGCATGTCTGAGAAACGGGGAGCAGGGAGGGAGTTCCAAAAGCCGGCAGCTCGAGGAGAGAAGCCATTGGAGTAGAAGGCTCTCAGGCATCTGGGGACCTCCACAGTGACTGGATGGGATTTAGCTGGTTGTCGGGTTGGTCGAGTGTATTTACATTGAGAGGGGTGAGGGGGGGGGCACCAGAGCAGCAAGTTTATAGGAGCACGTTCCATTGAAGTACTTGTAAAACGGGCATAAGGATGCAACATTGTGGTGTTGGGAGGGACACCGCCTTGACGCAAGATGGATGGAGATATATATATATTAGATAGATAAAATAGTTAATGCAACAACACGAGTTTCACAGTTACTGGGGCTAATCAGTGTGGCTGAGTATGGCAGGATTCAAAACCTCAACCCCAGGGACTGCAGTCGGGCCACTTTACCACTAAGCTACAAAGATCCTGTCTGAAATACGTGATGGTTTTATCACTTATAAATGTTTTTATTCTAATTTATTATTGTTAGCGATAATAGCTGGTTAAAGCTGATGGTGATTGCACTTCCTAAGTGCTTGAGAGTTAACGCCTTTACATACAATATGTCGCCCCTTATTTTTAGGGGCATACACACACACGTATATACAAATACACATAAATACACATACACATGAATACACATACACATATATACACATACACATACACACACATACACATATATACACATACACATATATACACATACACATAAATACACATACACGTAAATACACACACGTATATACACATACACATAAATACACATACACATAAATACACACACACGTATATACACACACACGTATATACACACACACGTATATACACATACACGTATATACACATAAATACACATAAATGTATATACACATATATACACATAAATACACATATATACACATAAATACACATAAATACACATATATATATATATATGAAATATTACGATAAATATTTTAAATTCTTATCCTCATGCATACATGTTTAATCCTTTTCCGGGAATCATCAGTTCGGAGGATAACTGTTCTGCCGGTCACATGATTCGAACCCTAAACCCGTCACTTTTCTTTTTTTTTTTTTCTTTTCTATTTCTTTTTTTTTTTTTTTTAAACTTTCAAGTCTGAACACGTCAATCGTAGCGGCCAACCTAACGGCAATAGGGGAAAGAAGAGAATCAAAGTCTATTTATGTCTTTACAGGCAAACATACTTAGAAGACTGTCACAATCTAACTGGATCGAAAATCGTATTTAAGCATTGATTTGACAGCCTATTTTTACTTCTCTTAAAGCGCCCAGCCGTGCATTAATCAGGCGATAAACAATATTATAAATAATTTGAATTCTTAGCCACTGGCACAGGCTGAGTAGGTGTGTTCTTACCAGTCGGGATACGTCCGCGACAATCAGTCCGACAGTGACTTTGTTGCTGTCGGGCTGAGGTATGGTTCTGTTCAGTCTCGGGCGGTCCACCTTCCCAGGCATTATCTTCTGTTTGTGACGGGGTTAGTTTATTGCTAATCGCTGAGGCGCCCCTACCGGGGAATGCCGACGGGGCTGCTCAGGCATTTTTTGTAGGCCAGAGCATGCTAATCCTAGTGCGCTGGCTTTTCACATCTGACCTTGTGTCTAACCATCCTGGATAGGAGGTAAATAAAAATACATATGTATCATCCTTTTCCGGGAATCATCAGTGTGGAGATGCCAGTCGAATGATTCGAACCCCAGATCCAAGTCACTTTTACTAGCAATGCTACCTTTTGCTCCTCTCTCTCTCTCTCTCTAGATATAGATATAGATATAGATATATTGATTATATTTATATAAATAATCAAATTTGGGACAGCGAAAGGCAATGAATGAAAGAAAGCGAAAAGGACAAAGACTTCCTTTCCCTTTTTTCAAGGTGAATCTCCCTTGGTTAGATATCATGATTTCAGACTTGCCATCTTTTTTTTTTTATTCACCGGTATGCGTGTGTCGTTAAACTTTTTTTTTTTTTTCTAACTAAAACATGATTTTAACTTTTAACGAAAAGTTGTTTTGGAATAACACGGATACCCATTTTAATGATTTTAAACTCGTAAATTTCTCTTCCCCATCCAGCAAGAGCCATTCAAAAATCGGTAGCGGCGGTTCTGCCCATAGATCAGCATTCGTGCACTGCTGATCTAGATTAACTCGCCTAATTGCAACTTTCTTTTGTTTGTTAATTCAGCAATCGTTTAAGTAAATCAGATTAAAATAGCCTAAATAACAATCATGTCATCGAGATTATTGAGCGGCAAGAAAAATTAATCCAGTTAGTTTTGGCCGACGGACTTTTTGGCTAACCTTTTTTTTTTTTTTTTTTTTAAGCAAAAAATGAGACACCGATGGTGATAACGCCATAACCAAAATCATGATTTTCATTTTTTGCTTGTTCGCGTCAACAGCCATGCCGAAGTCTGGAGACTTTCTGAAAATCAAAATTAATATCTGTATGATTTTTCTACATTGTTTCTTCACCCTTAGGAAGTCTTTTAATAAAGACGAAACGTTGATGAATACATAAATAACAGTTTTTGGCTTTCATTTTGCATTACGTTGGATCATTTTATCCCCAGTATATATATATATATATATATTATATACATACCTGGCACACGCTAGGAAGTAAGTGTAGTATCTGTTCCGATGGATACTGCACCTTGTCCTGTGCAGTTCTAGGAGGTCCACCCTCCCAGGCTTCGCCTCCCCTCTTTGGGGAGGAGTAAGTTTATTGCTTACTGCTTGAGGCGCCCCTACCGGGGAATGCCGACGGGGCTGCCCAGGCAATTTTTAAATGGCCAGAGTGCTCACCTCTCGAGCGCTGGCTTTTAACCCCACTTACTCGACCCAAGCTGTGGTCACATCTTACTTGTGGGAGTAAGATAAAACTGGCCTTGTGCCTAACTCCTGCAGAGGAGTAAATAAATATATATTATATACATACACAGGGCGCTATGGAGCCCTCCAAAAAGGAGCACGCTCCTTTCTGCTGGAGCGAAGGAGAGGATGGTTCATTTTATATTTGGGACTAAAGAGCAGTGGTTTTATCGCTCCTCGCTCCAAAATTATTTATTTATTTATTTTTTTTTTAAACATTAGTTTTTAATTCAGCAATAAAAAGGAAAAGAAAAAGTCTATTTTTATATGTATATGAGATAGGGAGAGAGCGAGAGAGAACGAAAACAACATTTGAAGTGCTCAGATTTTTTGCATCGACATGTTAAATTTTTGATGGGACAGTTTTCTTAAGGCAGGAGAGAATTTGGCAACAAATGTCTTCAAATGCACCAGCGAGTCTAGATGTCTTTGAAGTTATTTTCTTATAGATTTGAACTTTTTTGTATTCATGAAAAGGATGTTTATTGCTGATTGAATAAATAAGCCAATTTTTCTTTTAATTCGTGTTTTCAAATAAAAATTTTTTTTAGGTGCAATTATACTATAGGGGCCGTTAGATTTTCTCCCCCATTTCGCTCAGTATTCACCCAAATGTTTGATAAAATCGATTTTGGGGGGTGAAATGGTACATTTTGTCCTGAAAAAAATTCTAATTTATTTTTTAGCATATATCAAATTAAACTTTTATGCCACATTTTTACCCGTCGTCTTTTCGGCGACATTTTTTGTTATTCTTAAATTCACGACTAGTATGTTTTAACCTTTTCATGTTTGCTTTTAAATTCATTAAATTCCGTTAAAACTTGCTTTTGTAAATAGAATGTTTAGTTTGTGTGTGTGTGTGTAATAAAATGTTAAAGCAGTAAAAATTTCTTTAGTTCAATAAAAACCAACATGGCCGCCAGCGATTAAAACCTGGAATTAGTTAGATTCTCAACACTTTAAAAAGTAAATGAGAATTTTATTTCAGGACCAAAAATACAATTAAGACCAATCAGTTTTATCCAAAATTTGGGCGAATACCAAGCGAAATGAGCGAAAGACAAAACCGATGTTCAAACTTAATTAAAGAAAATATCTTAAATTTTAATTTAAAAAAGCAAATAATTAGACTTTCTAGTCAGAAAGTCTAATTATTTATTTATTTTTAAAAAATTTTTTTAGAACCGAAAGTAGATTAGATGTTTCTGTATCTTAAAAAAAATTATTATCGAATATTAAAATTGTAAACAGTTTGCTTTTGTTAGAGATTTCAAATATAGACGTTTTCACCTTTTTTATTCAAATTTTTAATTTTAATAAATGTTTTCGCCCGACCTAGGAAAACATGCTCCAGTTAATTTTTCGGGAGAGGAAAATTTGATCCGATATTTTTTCAACTCTCAAGGTCTAGGTCAGATATTTTGTATGAAATTTTAAGACATTAAATGGATCTCTGAATTGTTTATTGACAATTTATTGATATTTTTTTGGCCAACTTATGAAAAATATTTTTTTATTCATTCTTTAAAAAATAAACTTTATTGTTTTGTTTTTTCCGCCCCAAATTGTACTATAGAAAAAAATGGATAAATGGATTTGTTTGAAAGTACTTGAGCGTTTCTCTGTTGTAAATAATAATATTCATTATACAATATTGTTACGTTCGTAAAACAAACAAATATCAAACAACAATACGACTATTAATGGCTGTCTCTCCTCTCCCAGAGAAATGGTTTCTTTAAAAAGAAAATAATCACTAATGTTTAAAAGTAAAACTTTATTTACTTAAACCAAATCAAAATTCCCTTCCAAAATAAATATAAAAAATATCGGGTCAAATTTTCCTTTCCTGTTGTTAATTTAATGAAAATTAAAATTGTTTTAAAATACTTGAGGGATTTTTCTATTTCTATTTTATACCTCAGAAAACGAACATTTACGTATAATCCTATACTTTATCCGACATGTTCTCCTATAACTCTCAAAATATTAGCGAGATTTTGTCAAATATTATCTTACGGTCTTACACTTAAAGTGACATCCCAACCCATATCGACGAGATCCTTTGACGCCCACCCCTATCCTTCGACCATTCATTGGCAGAATAGAACGTTTATGAAAGAAGGTACATTTTCATTATGAAGCGCTGAAAAAGAGCCGCTCCTTTTTTATAGGAGTTGGAGCAGAAGCAGCTCCTTTTTGAAAATGGGGAGCGTGAGAGGAGCCAGCTCCAATTTGGGGCGTTCGAGCAGGAGCGGGAGCAGCTCCAAAAGTAGTGGAGTGCGTAAAGCTCTGTATATTATATTGTACATTATATATATTAATGTTTGTATTACAGAGGATCAGAACAACATTGGTACCGTCGGTTTCAAATCATAACAAAGAGGACCTATAAAGCCTTCTTTATCAGAATTATCATCAGCCTCTGTCTTCCCAGAATGTCTTGCAAGATCTGTGTTCCGGAGTGGTCTTGTAAAATTTGGGACACCAAAAATCGCAACCGCCAAAAGTAAATAGCCCGGAAAGAACTTGTTTACGAATGAACCAAAAGGCATTATGGTGGAATTTAATTTCGTAGTGAAGTTAATGTGGGGCAGGATATTCACTAGCTTGTGTGTGTCTGTTTGTTTAGGTGAGGGCATTTACAAACAATAAGATGTCATTTTGCAAAGCAATATGCAATTAATGATGTAGCTATTATCATTTTTCTTTTGTGAATATGAATTTGTCGTTTTAATCTCACTGTTAGTTTGTTGCCATGCTTATCCACTCATTCCATATATTAAATGTTTCATTTTTGTTTGAGATTTTAATTTCCTTTATTCAAAACATTAGTAAAATTATTCCCTCTCTTTCGCCCTCTCTCTCTCTCTTTCGCCCTCTCTCTCTCTCTTTCACCCTCTCTCTCTCTTTCACCCTCTCTCTCTCTTTCGCCCTCTCTCTCTCTCTCTCTTTCTCTTTCTCTTTCCCCCCCCCCTCTCTTTCTTACTTTCTCTCTCTCTCTCTCTTTCACCCTCTCTCTCTCTCTTTCACCCTCTCTCTCTCTCTCTCTCTTTCACCCTCTCTCTCTCTCTCTCTCTCTTTCGCCCTCTCTCTCTCTCTCTTTCGCCCTCTCTCTCTCTCTCTCTTTCGCCCTCTCTCTCTCTCTTTCGCCCTCTCACTCTCTCTCTCTCGCCCTCTCTCTCTCTCTCTCGCCCACTCTCTCTCTCTTTCGCCCTCTCTCTCTCTTTCGCCCTCTCTCTCTCTTTCGCCCTCTCTCTCTCTCTTTCGCCCTCTCTCTCTCTCTTTCGCCCTCTCTCTCTCTCTTTCGCCCTCTCTCTCTCTTTCGCCCTCTCTCTCTCTTTCGCCCTCTCTCTCTCTTTCGCCCTCTCTCTCTCTTTCGCCCTCTCTCTCTCTTTCGCCCTCTCTCTCTCTTTCGCCCTCTCTCTCTCTTTCGCCCTCTCTCTCTCTTTCGCCCTCTCTCTCTCTTTCGCCCTCTCTCTCTCTCTCTCTCTCTTTCGCCCTCTCTCTCTCTCTCTCTCTTTCGCTCTCTCTCTCTCTCTTTCGCCCTCTCTCTCTCTCTCTCTTTCGCCCTCTCTCTCTCTCTTTCGCCCTCTCTCTCTCTCTTTCGCCCTCTCTCTCTCTTTCGCCCTCTCTCTCTCTTTCGCCCTCTCTCTCTCTCTTTCGCCCTCTCTCTCTCGCCCTCTCTCTCTCTCTTTCGCCCTCTCTCTTTCTCCCACTCTCTCTCTCTCTCTTTCTCCCACTCTCTCTCTCTCTCTCTCTCTTTCTCCCACTCTCTCTCTCTTTCTCCCACTCTCTCTCTCTCTTTCTCCCACTCTCTCTTTATTCCCCCCTCTCCCGCCTCTCTCTTTATTTCCCCCCTCTTCCCCCCCCTCTCTCTCCATATATGCTGTGTTCCACCTCGGCTGCTGCTGATTCTTCGACTACACAAAACCATTTTTACCCAAAAGAATTTCTTTTCAAAAAAACAAACTCACAATCATGTGGCTCTTGGGAAATGGCTGCAGATCTTCGGCCGGTTTCTCTTCCAATTCTTCGCTTCACAACAACAACAACAATATTCTTCTCTCTCGTACAACCACCGCCACTCCTTCTATCACTAACAGTCTTTCCACCTCGGGTGAGTAGTCGCCCCACCCCCTTTTTCATGTGTTATATTATTATATCGAACACCGTATTCAAAAAACGATATTATCGACACATTTAGTTTAGCAATATTTATTTTAAAATCTGCTTAATAAGCATAATCTATTTCCAATGGGGATTTGGTATCTGTCTGTCTGAAGCCGAAACTATACTATTACTCCTTTTTTAAGGCTCAATTCAAGGGTAGTATTTGTTATGTTCTCATGAGGCCATCCTCCTCGGCATTACCTCCTCCTAGTGTAGTATCTTTTCTGTTGACAACAGTGTTGTCATCCTTCATCTTTTTTTTTGGGGGGGGGGTAGTATAGCATTTCTTCTGTTGTCATTGTACCATCCTCCCAGGTATTACCACCTCGGGGGGGGGGGAAGTGTGGTATTGGTTCTGTTGTCATGATGCCATCCTCCCAGGCATTACCTCTTCCTTTGGATGGGGGCCAGTATGCTCGTTCGTCACATGTACAAGCACCATTTTTGACATTCATTTGTATTTTATCGCATAAAGATGACTAGGCGTAAAGTGTAGTATCTGTTCTCGGTCAGTGAAGGAGGAATCATTCGAGACTGAGGCAATTATTTTTATCCCAATACAGAGTGCCCCTTTTTTTGTGGGGGGGGGGGGGGAGAGATGGATTTTCTCTGCATTAAAAAAAACCCGACCTTGTGCTTAACTTGCCCTCGTGGGGAGGCAAGTAAATAGGGACTCCAACATCTTTTTGTATGTATTCATGTGTAGTTGGTCTACCCGGCGTTGCCCGGCTGTCACAAATGGACGGACATTACACAGTAAACACACACGCTGAGTATTTGATATGCCATGTGCGCGTACGGGGATTATTAATGTTCCTATTTACTTGCCTCCCCAAGAGGGCAGAGTTCATTCCCGGGTAACGCCGGGGTGGTTGACAGTAAACAATAAAATCTAAACGCACGTAGTGTTGCCTTACTTTGCTTTATTAACCTCCTTGCCATGAGGTTAGACACAAGGTCAAGTGTGGTTTTGAGGAGCCAGCACGTCAGCAGCTCCGTCGGCATTCCTCTGTAGGGGCGCCTCAGGTGATTGGTTGCTTTGTTTTACGGCATATCAACCCTTTTCGGGTTATTTAATGCCAAATCCGGTCATTTCAGTAAAAGTTTTGGCGCTTTTTCGTAATGTTGCACCACCCGTTTTTCTCAACTTTTTTACTTTTTTTTTTTTTTTTTTTTTTTTTTGTACCCACTCTGGCGCTAGAGAATTCCGTGCTTTTTTTTTTTTTTTTTTTTTTTTTTAAAATAAATTTAAAATAATTTTGATTTTAGGAGGGGGGATCAGTTTCCAATATAAATGTAACGTAAACTGATCCCCCACTTTTTGATCGTCACAAATTTTTCCAAAAATTTCCAGACAATCCGGAATTCTCTAGTGACATGATAGGTAATTGTACAATTTGGTCCGTAAAAAAAAAAGTGGAACAAAAAAAATATGGGTGAACATGGTCAAATAGTGGGTGATCAGTTTACGTTACATTTATATAGGAAACTGATCCCCCCTCCTAAAATAAAAAATATATTTGAAAAAAAAATTCCAGAAAGCACGGAATTCTCTAGTGATATAATAGGTACACCGAAAAAAGATATTTATAAAAAAAAAAGTTTAGAAAAACGGGTGGTTGTGTATTACGAAAAAGCGCTAAAGTTTTTATACTTCAAGTTCTTTATATGTTCAAATATTTATTTATGGTGCTTCGTTTGGTTGTTTTTGGCTTTGCAGAACATGATCGAGTTTTGCAATGGGAAAGGAAAAAAAACAATAACATCAATGTTTGGTGCATTTTAGGTCAGGGAGCCGGTATCTTCAGACAGCCTGATCTCGGGTGATTAACAATAAACTAACTCCTTTTCAGAGAGAAGGTGAATCCTGGGAGGAATATCTACATTCGTAGAATTTAAACACAAATTTAATTCTAGCGACTGGACTGTCGACTAGTTTCAATAGTCATGGTATTTTTCTGACTCACGGTGAAATAAATAAATTAAAATAAATAAATAACAGTAAATAAATAACAGTAAATATATATCCAAACTTTGAGCTGTTATTGTTCATTTTTACTTAGAATTAAAAAAAAAAAAAAAAAAAAAAAATTTTTCAATTGTAGCATAGAGACGTTTGAATATCTAACCAATTTAGGTTTAATTCCTATTTAAGTCCCTATTTACTTGCCTCCCCACGAGTGGAACTTTGTGATGATACAAAAATAAAAATTGCGCCAATCAAGAAGGATCTCTCCTCTTTTGAGAACAGATACTACACTCTGATCCTAGGACAGAAAAGGAATTTAACCAGCGATAACAAGTGCAGTAAACCATTTATTTTTGGGGGTACAGAAAAATTAGTACAACATCAGTACCGTCGGTTTCAAGCTCAGAAGGACTTAACCATCTGGCTCTCTTCAGCTTATGTTGTCACCTGTTTCAGAAATGTGAATTCACGTATCACTTTCGTTTGGATGCGTTATTTGCTTTGGAGCTTGAAACCGACGGTACTAATGTTGTACTATTTTTCTGTACCAAAAAATAAATATTACGCTCTTAATTTTGATTCTCAATTAATCGAGCACTCTGCTGGGATTTTTTCCCCACCATATTACAAAAGTTATATATATATATATATAATTCCTATATAATTTTATTTCTAGCTACCATATCGCAGAATGGTTCTTGCGTGTAGTGTTTAGATAGCATTTTATTATTATTATTATTATTATTATTACTAGTATTACTATTGTTATAAAGAATTTTATTTGATATGCAAATTACCATATCGCACGGTAGTCTTAAGTGTAGTATATTATTATTATTATTATTATTTTTATTATTATTATTTATTTATATATATATTAGTGAAATTTTAAGCTGAATTATTTCGACACTTGATTATTGGGGAAATGGTAGTTTGATCTGTACCATTGGAGAGCCATGCATATTACTGTCCTGTTTTTAAATCTCCGAAACAGTTACATGGTAAACAGCTGATGATCCCCGTGTTAATATTAGATGCTTACGTTAAGGTCTCCTGTTTTTGTTTCACTGTTAGATACTTAATTCCCCTTTTTATTTTATTTACTTACTATTATATATTTTATTTATTTATGAATTTTCCAACGAATGTTAAGTCTGCACTATTTTGGATTTAGTTAGTTTCTGTGGGAATTTAAACTGCATTTTCTCTTTTTTTTTTTTGTCTTTTTGTTTAAAATAACTCGAAGCTTCTTTAGACTATATATATATATATATATTATATTTATATTATATAAAATATTAATTGGAGTTAAATATGACTTGTTTTGAGGTTCAAATCGTGCGACTTGCGTGAATGGCTATTTCTACACTGATGATTTCGCAAAGATGAAACATATACGTATGTAGATAATATTTAAATATTTATTAAAATAAATACCACAGCATTTCATTTTCATGACTTATCGTGTACCTTACCTCATATAAGTAGAGACGATTTTCCCCTGTGACTTCTCGGAGTATAGGAAAATAACCACATGCATCACAGGCTACTAAACTCACCAGTACATAACACTTATTCACTCGAGCGTGTTTTAGTACATTTGTTATTATTTTTTCCTACATAACGCTGAATATTACATTTGGCCCACCATCTACGACTCTCCGAAAAACCAACTCCATATAGGTGGTAGCAAAAACTTTTCTCCCTAACAATTCTGTACTGTCACTCTACTCATCGACACCGGGAACTAATAAGCACAGTTTAATTTTCACAAAACACCGGTTCTTATTTATTATTTGCCTGTTATTAATTTACTACATAATATAAAGCAATATGCAAAGACTTAATGACCGCTCCCGTTCACTCCGATGATTTTCCGCGAATATCAGATTATATTCAAATTCTACCTATGACTTCTACATTTACATTCATTCCGGAATTAAGCGAATGAAATTAACGAACACAGTTCCTACAACATTTATTCATTCAACATGGCGGCTACAATTTCTTGATCGAATCGACTTCCTATTTAATTCAATAAGCACCAAGATATTGGTAGACCCCGATACATTTACATTATTAAAATCATACACCTTTAACACGCATATTATAGAAAACTTGCCCAAATCCAATCATTTTCATCATCTACAAATGACATAAACCGTGTCATTGCTGAATCTTAACATAACACGCATGCCCATAATCAAGCTTAGCTTAATTCACCTATTTTCACATGTATTTTTGACGCAGTCGTTTAGAAGGCAGGTTTCATGATCGCCAGTTTCAGCGTTCGATCCCATTCTACTCTACCACTTTTCTTGGCCTTTTGGCTAAGATCAAAGTGTAGTATCTGTTCCGATGGATACTGCACCCCATACTGGTGTTGTCTTGGCCTTCGGGTCTTGATTTACGCCGGTCTATGGGTCTTTCCTGTGCAGTTCTAGGAAGTCCACCCTCCCAGGATTCGCCTCCCCTCTTTGGGGAGGAGTAAGTTTATTGCTTACTGCCTGAGGTGATCTTACCGGGGAATGCCGACGGGGCTGTCCAGGCAATTTTTAAACCCCACTTTCCCGACCCGACCTTGGGTCACATCTTACTTGTGGGAGTAAGATAAAAACTGGCCTTGTGCCTAACTTCTGGAGAGGAGTAAATCAATACTCTACCACTTTCTTTTTTTTTTTTTAATTTATAACATTCGCAAACACGGTAGAGGCGGGGAGAAAGAACAATAGGCCGTTTCTTTTTTTATTCAACGTCATGCAATAGGTAGTACTTTCTCCCGGGCGACGAGTTCCGCTAGTGTGTATATATATATATATATATAATTTTTTACATTTATTTATAAATTAATTTTTGCGTGCATAAATGGATACATGTTTCTAGCTATGAGCTGTCATCAGCATGACTACCCCGGGTAGGGATCGAACCCTTGGTGTTAATATTCGTAGTCTAGCGTTTTACCCCTAGACCAGAATAACTTGACACATTTTATGCTAGACTTCTTTTGATCGCCTATAATGTTTTTATTTTTATTTTTTTTTTTTTGTTTTTACTCTATCTATCTTTATTTAATCTTTTATTCTTTGTCAACTGATAGAAAAGGATAGTTAGCAGCAGCCGACTGTTTGACCTAGTTTCAGTGTACTTTTTCGAACAATTACCAGTATGAATAAAAAAGATGGAAACTGTAAACCTCGCACTGTTATGTTTTAATTTGCTTCAGTTCGTGTTTATCCGTTACACCTCTGCATCACCTTATATACACACTAAGCAATGCTTCAAGCAAACCTCTTCTATATCTACTCATCTATAGCGATAAGTAGTAAGACTCCACATAAAACAAGGATATGTCTAAGGCTCCTAAAGTTCATACTAGAATTGTCTGCAAGAACCCGTGACGTAACGGATAAAAGTGCTTAGTAATAATCAGTTCTAAGTGACAGTCTTCTGGAAGTTCATGGTTCAATCCCCACTGCGGGCGATACTAAGAATACAATTAATCATAGTTGACGGAACGAGAGCAAGCTACCCCGCCCCCGGAGATAAAGGGTTCCATTCGAAATTCCGTTCGACAAGATGCACCTGAAGAAGGTTAGAGGTTACATCGGCCGAAACGTAGCGAGAATAACGTCCGAGATTAGAACAGTAATCCAAATAATCTAAAAAAAAAAGTACAAATTATCAATCCTCATCTAAAAAAAAAAAATACAAATTATCAATCCGCATCTCAAAAAAAATACAATTATCAATCCTCATCTCAAAAAAAATACAATTATCAATCCTCATCTCAAAAAAAATACAATTATCAATCCTCATCTCAAAAAAAAAAGTACAAATTATCAATCCTCATCTCAAAAAAAATACAAATTATCAATCCTCATCTCAAAAAAAAATACAAATTATCAATCCTCATCTCAAAAAAAAATACAAATTATCAATCCTCATCTAAAAAAAAAATACAAATTATCAATCCTCATCTCAAAAAAAAATACAAATTATCAATCCTCATCTCAAAAAAAAAATACAAATTATCAATCCTCATCTCAAAAAAAAATACAAATTATCAATCCTCATCTCAAAAAAAAAATACAAATTATCAATCCTCATCTCAAAAAAAAATACAAATTATCAATCCTCATCTCAAAAAAAAATACAAATTATCAATCCTCATCTCAAAAAAAAATACAAATTATCAATCCTCATCTAAAAAAAAAATACAAATTATCAATCCTCATCTAAAAAAAAATACAAATTATCAATCCTCATCTCAAAAAAAAATACAAATTATCAATCCTCATCTAAAAAAAAAATACAAATTATCAATCCTCATCTAAAAAAAAAATACAAATTATCAATCCTCATCTCAAAAAAAAATACAAATTATCAATCCTCATCTCAAAAAAAAATACAAATTATCAATCCTCATCTCAAAAAAAAAATACAAATTATCAATCCTCATCTCAAAAAAAAAAAATACAAATTATCAATCCGCATCTCAAAAAAAAAATACAAATTATCAATCCGCATCTCAAAAAAAAAATACAAATTATCAATCCTCATCTCAAAAAAAAATACAAATTATCAATCCTCATCTCAAAAAAAAATACAAATTATCAATCCTCATCTCAAAAAAAAAAAATACAAATTATCAATCCGCATCTCAAAAAAAAAATACAAATTATCAATCCTCATTTCAAAAAAAAAATACAAATTATCAATCCTCATTTCAAAAAAAAAATACAAATTATCAATCCTCATTTCAAAAAAAAAATACAAATTATCAATCCTCATTTCAAAAAAAAAATACAAATTATCAATCCTCATCTCAAAATAAAGAAATACAATTATCAATCCTCATTTAAAAAAAAAAAAAATCCAACAGGGTAACTTTATATGTTAGAAGGTAGATAATCATGCTTTAAACGTGTTAATTTGACAACAACAAAATGTTAAAAATTCTTATTTTGATGACGTCATCCACTGTGCACGAGGACAAACAGACCAGATCCGCAGACTTTCAATCATAAAGATAGATAAATCGGCAGATAGTTGAAGCAGCAAATCTAATGAAATGGACACATTTTTCGGGTCATACTTTTGGGAGACAAACAAGAAAACCAGCAAAAATTCCTGCAATTTGCATTTCCTCCCCTTTTTGTTGGGGATCAAAGAAATGTTTTTGTGCGTTATTTTATTATTTTGTACTTTCAAAATATCTCCCCGCTCCCCCTCCCCTCCCCGCGCTCTCCAAAAATGTCAATATTTTGTGTAATGATTTGATTAAAAAAAAAGAAAAAAAAAAAAAATGGAGGAATGTTACTACCTGTACACTCTTCCTCCTCCTGACACTGCTCCTCTCCCCCTCTTCCTCCTCCCGACACTGCTCCCCTCCCCCTCTCCTGATCCCACTTCTCATCTCCCTCTTCTCGTTTTCTTTGATTAGCTTGCAATTTGCTGATTCAGCTATTTCTCTCCATCATTTCCCCAGCCTCCGTTTTCTGCATTATTTCAATTTTTGTTTATCACCTCAGAAAATATTTTTATTTTTTAAATTTTATTTTTACGCATCCTCGCATGCCTGCGCGATGCTTTGTCGATCTGTTCACGCTTCAAATCTGAAAAACCATTTTTAAGCATTAATTACAGATTGAATGGACATATCTTATGTTAGCATCTGTACAGGAGGATCCGTATGTCGGTCTGTCGCATTTAATTATGAAACAGCATTTTCATCAGTCTGTCATATTTCAGTCTGAAGAACAAGAATTTTTTGAGTTGATCTGTAATGTCGGTCTGTAATGTCAGTCTGTCATGCTTAAGTTTGAAATAGCATTTTTTTATTTTTTTTTTTTATGGAAATCGCTCCAGACAAGCCATGAAGCCACTTGATGTTAGAAGCTAAAAAAATTTAAATACTTCAAGCCTACGATTAGTGTTAAATGCATAGATTCTGACCCAGAAAACAGCACTTCTTTCCCCTTTGTCAGAAACATCGCTCATGGAATATGAGAACTAAAGGACAAAAAAAGGGAAGCGAGTTATGAGGCTGCCGAAAGTAAACCCGAAATCACTTTCTATTCTCCATTTCTCTTGGTCTGTCATATGGAATAACATTTCTCTTGGTCTGTCATATGAAATAACATTTCTCTTGGTCTGTCATATGAAATAACATTTCTCTTGGTCTGTCATATGAAATAACATTTCTCTTGGTCTGTCATATGAAATAACATTTCTCTTGGTCTGTCATATGAAATAACATTTCTCTTGGTCTGTCATATGAAATAACATTTCTCTTGGTCTGTCATATGAAATAACATTTCTCTTGGTCTGTCATATGAAATAACATTTCTCTTGGTCTATCATATGAAATAACATTTCTCTTGGTCTGTCATATGAAATAACATTTCTCTTGGTCTGTCATATGAAATAACATTTCTCTTGGTCTATCATATGAAATAACATTTCTCTTGGTCTGTCATATGAAATAACATTTCTCTTGGTCTGTCATATGAAATAACATTTCTCTTGGTCTGTCATATGAAATAACATTTCTCTTGGTCTGTCATATGGAATAACATTTCTCTTGGTCTGTCATATGGAATAACATTTCTCTTGGTCTGTCATATGGAATAACATTTCTCTTGGTCTGTCATATGGAATAACATTTCTCTTGGTCTGTCATAT
>OY744554.1:4208688-4213688 GCA_963556195.1 Sepiola atlantica | reverse complement strand
CAGGGGGCCCGTGGCTCCCCAGGTTGAGAAATACATCTCGATTTCAGCTTTTTACCATTGACTATTCACATCCTGGATATTGAAAGACTTTAAAATAAGGACCTTTACACCTTACGACCCCCCACAACCTTGCTCTGCCATACATGGTCAAAGGTCACGATGAACTCCGGTCGTCTTGAATTTTTTGTGTAGTGTATCCAACCATTTTTTTTTTTCTTTTTTTTTTTTTTTTTTTTTTTTTTTTTTTTTTTTTTTTTTGGGGTCATCCTCTAGGATCTTTTCCCAGAGAGCTCTATTTTGAATCTCATTTTCGCGATAGTGTTGCGGTTTGTGCGTAGTACATGTCCGTAGCGGTGTAGACGATTTTTTTTTTTTTCCATATTTTGTCTGAGATTGGAGTAACGACGAATATTGACAGTTTGAAATGATAGCATTTCTCATCTGGTCCTTATTTACTTGCCTCCCCACGAGGGCAGAGTTAGACACCGAGTCGGTTTTTAATGTGAGGAAAATCCAGCTCCTCAAAAGGGGGACACTCTGGATTGGGAGGAAAAGATAAAAATTGTTTCAGTCTAGAAAGATTTCTATTTTGCGGACAGAAGATAAAGTGTAGTATCAGAACAGATACTACACTTTGCTCCTCGCCAAAAGGCCAAGTTAGACACAAGGTCAAAGTATTTTTATTTACCTTCTCTCCGGGGGAGGCTAGATATAAAGTCAGGTGTGGTTAGCCAGCGCACTAGGATTAACGTGCTCTGGCCGTCAAAAAATGCCTGAGCAGCCCCGTCGGCATTTCACGATAGGGGCGTCTCAGGCGGTTAGCAATAAACTAAACCCTTTTCAAAGATGAGGTAAAGCCTGGGAGGGATGACCTCCTAGAACTACATAGGACAATTTATTTACCTCCCCCAGGAGGTTAAGCACAAGGCCAGTTTTTATCTTACTCCCACAAGGGCAGATGTGACCCAAGGTCGGGTCGGGAAAGTGGGACTTGAA
Source organism: Sepiola atlantica (assembly GCA_963556195.1). NCBI lineage: Eukaryota > Metazoa > Mollusca > Cephalopoda > Sepiida > Sepiolidae > Sepiola > Sepiola atlantica. The sequence goes on along the minus strand of OY744554.1, from coordinate 4,212,692 downwards.
AAGCCAGCGCCCGAGGTGAGCACTCTGGGTCATTAAAAATTGCCTGGGCAGCCCCCGTCGGCATTCCTGGTAGGGGCGCCTCAGGCAGTAAGCAATAAACTTACTCCTCCCCAAAGAGGGGAGGCAAAGCCTGGGAGGGTGGACCTCCTAGAACTGCACAGGACAATACCATAGACTGGCAGAATCAAGCCCCGAAGGCCAAGATAGTACCGGTCTACAGAGTGTAGCATCTATCGGAACAGATACTACACTTTGATGTCGGGCAAAATGCCCAGAAAGCATTTTGTCCGGTGTGTCATGGTTTAAGTTAGAAAAAACTTTTTCATTGCTGGACCAAAGGAAAAGTCTAACAGGCACGTGTACGCAGTGTGATGTCTGGAAGTGAAATCTGGCCAGTGAGGGTTGAGGACATGCGTTGCATGGAGAGGAATGATACGATGGATGTGTAATGCGAGTCTTAATGACAGGCTTAGATCTGATGACCTCAGAGGAAGATCTGGACAATATAAAGGTGTGTGTACAAAACTTGAGACTTGGATGGTACAGCTAAGTTGAAAGAATGGATGAGAGTTCTTTGGTTAGTAGATGTAGAACAGTTGAGGTAGCAGGGTCAGTTAGCAAGGAAAACATAGAAAGAAGTGATGAGTATGGATTTGAGAGAGAGGGATAAAGATCTGGCCAGAGATAGGTTAGTTTGGAAGGCAATTTCTAAAAGCGGTCCACCACATGCCAGCGTGTAAAACAGACGTTAAACCAATGATGATGAGGTGCTAGTTGTAAAGCTACATATTATTAGATTAAAAAGAAAAAAAAGTGCCTTCACAAAATTCTAATAAAATAATAATGGCCGGTGAGGGTTGAGGATATGCGTTGCATGGAGAGAAATGATATGAGAATGATACAATGGATGTGTAATGTTAGTGTTAAAAATAGGCTTAGATCTGATGACCTCAGAGGAAGATTAAATCTGGACAGCATATGTGAAGAACAAGAGACTTAGATGGTATGGTCACGTTGAAATAATGAATGAAAGTTCTTGGGTTAGATACAGAACAGTTAAGGTACCAAGTCCAGTTTACAGGGGAAGGTCAAGGAAAACATGATAAAAATGGACTTGAAAGAAAGAGGGATAAATAAAGACCTGGTCAGAGATAGGTTAGGTTGGAAGTCAATTTCAAAGCTCCTTTCCTTCAATAACGACAAGAAACCTCTTCAGCCGCCAATTGCCATGGCAAATAACACCCTACCTGAGAAAATTTTGGAATCGTCTCATATTAAATATAAATAAAGTCAAATGTTCAGACTTAGATATCCGATGCACATATCCAAGGCGATAGAAAGTGACCTCCAGTTTTTACTGGAATGGGGTCATAAATGGATGGTAACATTTAATGCCGCAAAGACAAAGCTACTTTCCTTCAATAACTACAAGAAATCTCTTCAACCACCGATTCCCATGGCAAATAACCCCTACCTGAGAGCCCAAACTTCTCAGCCTAACATTCACAGGTAGCATGAATTGGAACAAATACATGGAAGACATTGCCAAGGCTGCTGCAAAGAAGGTGGCCTCCCTCTACCGTGCCAGTGAACTTCTCACACCTGACATTATCCTATATCTCTACAAAGCCACCATCCGCCCATGCATGGAGTATTGTTGTCACATCTGAGCTGGTGCATCATCCGCTAGTCTCTCCCTCTCTCTCTCCCTCTCTCTCTCTCCCTCTCTCTCTCTCCCTCTCTCTCTCTCTCTCTCCCTCTCTCTCTCTCTCTCTCTCTCTCTCTCTCTCTCTCTCTCTCTCTCTCTCTCTCTCTCTCCCTCTTAGACAAAGTCCAAAAAAGAGTCTCTAATTTAATAGGCCCCTCACTATCCACCAAGCTCCAGGTCCCTGTCCCATCGTCGCAATGTTGCATCCTTGTGCTTGTTTTACAAGTACTTCAATGGAATGTGCTCCGATGAACTTGCTGCTCTAGTGCCCCCCCCCCCCCCCCGACGTAAATACACTCGACCAGCCCGACAATCAGCTAAATCCCATCCATTCACTGTGGAGGTCTCTAGATGCCGGAGAGCCTTCTACTCCAATAACTTCTTTCTTCGTGCTGCCGGCGTTTGGAACTCCCTCCTTTCATCCTGTTTCCCTTAATTGTATCTCTCCTTTGCTGACTTTACCGACATGCAGAAATTTAAAACGAATGTGAACAAGCATCTCGCTGTACAACTCCCAATTTAGGATGACCCCCTAAACTTACACCATAATTCTCAGTAGCCCCTTACGTCTACAGTGGCAACCTGTCTTGTTTGAGGGGAACTTTTTTTCTTTTTTTCTTTTTTTTTTTTTTTTTTTTTTTTTTTTTTGAACAAAGTTAATATTACATATTGTGAGATTTCAAAAATGCGTCTTCACAAATTTTTAATAGAAAAAAGTTTTTTTTTTTTTTCTTTTTTTATATGAACGTTTTATAAAAAAAATTCTGCGTTGAATTTAAAAAAAAAAAAGAAAAAAAAAAGGCATTTCTTTTTCTAAAATGTTTTTCCTAATTAGAGTGGTAAATAAAGACCTGGTCAGAGATAGGTTAGTTTGAAAGTCAATTTCTAAAAGCCGTCCAACACATGACAGCATGTAAAACTGATGGTAATCCAATAATGATGACCATGGTGTATTGTTAGATTTCAAAAATGTGTTTTCACAAATTGTTAACTTCATATTATAAAAAAAATTTTTGAAAAGTTTTTTTTATAATATGAACATTTTATTTAAAAAAATTCTGCATGTGTTTTCAATCTAAAAAAATAAAAAATAAATTAAAAATAAATCTAAAAGATAAAAAATAAATAATAAATAAATAAAAAAAAAAAAAGCATTTCCTCTTCGAAAATGTTTTTCCTAATTAGATTTAGAGCTTCTCTGTGAATCCGACCGTAGCTCTGATTGGTCGAGACAATTTCAATTCTTTTGTAGGCAATCTTTTTCTCTCGGGTGGATGGGATTGGGTTCTTTAATATTTATTCAACGACTGGCGCACGAGAAAAAGAAATCGTCCTTCCTATAAAGCGAACAATTCCATGATTTTTTTTTTTTTTTTTTTTTTCTTTTGGTCTTTAAGAAGAATTTATAATTCCGGTTCTTAAAAATCAACTTTGCTTGCAGAGTCTGAGGGTATATGATCCGACTCCGACTCCTAAAATTCAAAAATGAACGGCCTCTTATTTAAAAATCATCCAATATTCAGACTGTCTGTTGATTCTTCGGAGAGTAAAAAATCTGACTCCGACTCCCAGCATTCTCACTACTCCGACTCTGCCTCCTTCCAAAACCTCTGCCTCCTTCCAACACCACAATTAATTGACTTTCAAATTGATCTATCTCTGACCAAGTCTTACCTATCCTTCATCTCTCAAATCCATCATACTCACTTCCTTTCATCTTTTTTTTTGGGGGGGGGGAGCGAATTCTCTGCCAACTGACCCTGCTACTTCAACTGTTCTACACCTACTAACCTAAGCACTTTTATCTATTCTGACTAAACCAATAAAGGTCTCCTGTTCTGCACACATCTCCCTATACTGTCCAGATTTAATCTTCCCCTGGAATCATCAAATCTAAACCTGTCTTTAAGACTCACATTACGCATCCATCATATTATTCTCATATCATTTCTTTCCATGCAACGCATATCCTCAACCCTCACTGGCCAGACTTCACATCACACTATGCATACACGCCTAATAGACTCTTCATTTGGTCGACAGCGATAACTCTCTGCTGGTTAGTAATCACAAAAGATGAAATCCGTACACCGGTACCGGCTTGGCCTTCAGGCTTTAATTCCACCAGTATGCGGGATTGTCCTGTGCAGTTCTAGGAGGTTCACCCTCCCAGGCTTGGCCTTCTCACCCTTGACATGTTGCCGCTTTATTCTGCTTGTTCGTTAGGGGTCTGTAGAACGACTGATCTGCAAATCCTAAATAACTCATTAACTTGTGTTCCAGTAAATTATGAGAG
>OY744554.1:4201188-4203688 GCA_963556195.1 Sepiola atlantica | reverse complement strand
TCCCCCCCCCCCTCCGACTAATTACAGAACAGATACTTCACTTTTTACAAGTCACCTCAGTTTTTTTTTTTTTTGGAGGGGGGGGGTCCAACTTTTTATGTCGCATTCTTATTTTTTTTCTTTGCGATTACCCCCCCCCCCTGCATAATGTGAGGGATGGGGGGGGTCAATACCCTACATATTTTGTAAAATAAACACTTTATAGTCGGCGTAATATAAATCCTTCTATAACATGGTTTTCTCATGAGATGTTTTCAATGACCACCACAAAATCAAATTTGAAAAAAAAAAATGGGCACCACGGAATTTTAAGGAACAATTTCTAATTAATAATTATTTGGTCAATTCGTCGTTTCCAGCCGAAATGGCGGACAATGAATCGGCTGCATTTTGCTGATTTTTTTTTTTCTTCCCCCCGACTTCAGAAAATGCGTAAGTAAACCCAAATAAATTGTTTTGAACTAATTTCCCAACTATTTTCTTTAAGGTAATTTGAAATTAATCTTAAACAATTTATGTTGGTCTACTTAATCATTTGTGAGGTCGGAAAATAGCAGACGATTCATTGTCCATCATTTTGGCTGGGAAACGACAAATTAACCAATTTATTAAATTTTAAATTAACATATTTTTATTTTGATTCAGTGGTGTATGTATGTATATATATATATGGTTTTGCCAAGTTCGCTACTTGAAACAAATTTTGAATAATTCATTCATAAGTTTCTTGTAAACACGATACAAAAACTTTCCCATTTTTTTCCATGAAAAGAAATTAACATTTTGGCGTGTTTTATAAAAATTTATTAATTTATCTTTTTTAAATCACTTAAATTTGTGTCAATATACAAAATTATTGCATACATATTATATATATAATATATATATATATATATATACACACACACACTCTAAGAACAAAATGGCTGTTTAGCTCTCTGTTGTTAGCGGGGCTTCATTCCTTATAAAGCAAATATAAATATTTTTTAAAAAAAAAGACTTACCCTGACCACTAACCACAAGTCCGAGTGGCAACCACCTTTTGGTTTGACATTGAACAATAATGCAACTATTTCTAGATAGGTTCATAAATATGTGGGATTTAAGAAAACATTTTGCCACTTGTGCAGTTTAGGAAACGGGCAGATAATAGTTTCTGAAATTGACAGTGATTTATTTATATTTATATATATATATATATATATATATATATATATATATATATTTAAAATGTTATAAAACGAACATAATAATAATAATAAAACTTTATTTTATTACAATGTTTTTCTTTGAGAAACTATATTTTATTAAATAAATGAATTTATTAAAATGTTTTAATCTATTGGTCGTTACTTCCTGTGGATTATCTGCCGCTGTTTACTGACAGCACAAGTGCCCCCCCCCCCCCCAATAGACTTACTCTGCCACTAACCTCAAGTCAGAGTGACAACTACTTTGTGTTGACATTGAACAATAATGCAACTGTTTCTAAATGGGTTAATAAATCTGGGAATTGAAAAAAAAAATCTTTATCGATTTGTAATTATTTAAAAAAAAAAAATATATGGGAGGGGGGCGATTGTGACGACAATAACTTCGACGAGGGTGGCCAATGATGCGCAATCACTCTCGTCTCTACTTTTAAGTGAAAACGAAGTTTAAATAAGCAATTTAAAAAAAATGCACTTCCGGTAATCTTGCAGTATAGTTAGCAACCGACAAATATATATATATATATATATATATATATATATATTTGCAAAGTCGATCAGTTCGGTTCGTATTGTATTAGAAGCATTGGAACTCGATTCCAGTTTCTCCGTTCGTCGTCGAAACTGCTTACGTAACGGCTACACATTTCTGGATACCTATTCCTAAAAAGCACCCATTAACTTTTACCAAACGCAATAAAATTTATTGTTGTATATATTTTCGATTTCTCGACTGTTAACTATACTGCAAGATTACCGCTCTTCCTTGACACTATAATACCCTACCCATCCCCCCTCCTCCTTTTTTTTCGTCAGGGTCGCTGAATTCTCCATTATAAACTGATTCTGTGTCTAACTTCCTCGCAGGGGAGGCGAGGGTAATAAACGTAATCAAAGGAAACTAATTTTCACACGTGCATATATATATGTATATATATATATATATATATATATATATATATGATTAGATTAGATTATTGTGTATTTAGGCAACATTTTTTAATTTATGAAAACGTAAAAAAAAATTAAACAGAATTCGTTTGTTTAATTTTACCTTTTTTATTTTTTCAATTTTCTGATGAACGAAAAAAACTGGAGAAAATTTTTTTTTTTAAATTCTCTTGTACCAGCTTTGTTTGTTCATTTGCTTTTGACACCTGAGGATGATTCGACGAAGAATCGAAAACGTTCGTGAAACCTGTGGGACATTTATTAATTTTTTTTTTATTTTAATACAAAAAAGACCATCAGAAAAATGGAAAAAATTAAAAAGGTATAATTAAACAGAC
>OY744554.1:4188935-4193488 GCA_963556195.1 Sepiola atlantica | reverse complement strand
AAGATTTAAGAAAATATTATTTTATAGATTCGCTCCCGTCTCCGAATCGGGTGTTTTTTATGGATTTTTCGGGTGCCCTGAGGCACGACATTTTGGCATCGAAAAACCGTCGCAAATAAATAGTTTCCGGTTAGTTTTAACCCGAACCCAATTAATTTAAATAACATTCGTTTTTAAACGGTCCAAAATGTAGGAATTTAAACGGTTTGGCGACTGGAGTGATTCTATAAAAATGCCAGATACTTTTTCCTTTATTCTATCACCAACCATGTTGGTTTTAAGAAAACTTTTCCGACCATGCTGGTTTTAAGAGAGACGAAGGGGAAAAACGTTTATCGTTTTTTTGTTTTTTTTTATGGACAAAAAAATAAAAGGGTGGAAATGAAGTTAGGTTTGAAAACTTGACAGTTTCAGTTTTTTTTTAATTAATTCATTTATTTTTCAGAAAAACTTTTTAAAGTATACTTTTAAAAATATATTTATGGATACGCATACAAAAGTGGTTTCGTATTAGTAAATGGATTAAGGAAATATGTATCCACAGGATTTCAGTACTTTACAGAGTCTGGCCCGAGTATCGACGGAGAATCACGAGTCGGTCTCGGAAATGGCCGAAGCAGTTGACGATGTGAAAGTCGTGAATCAAGGGGCAAACGAGACTAATCATGCTAGGGGTTGGGTTAGGGTAAAAAAAAAACAAAACAAAAAAACATTTAGCCCCCCTCAAAAAATATAAAGTTGTTAAAAACTTAATAAAAAGAAAGGGTGGCTTTCAGATCGTAAACTGCTTCGACCATTTCTGGAACTGACTCTGGATTCTCCGTCGATACTCGGGACCAACTTCGTAAGTACTATAATCTCTATTTACCCAAGTCACTGTATTTCGGACTAAAATACAAATACTGCCTCGGTCTAGGAAGATTTTCATTTCACCCTCCGACTAATTACAGAACAGATACTTCACTTTTTACAAGTCACCTCAGTTTTTTTGAGGTTTTTTTTTGGAGGGGGGGGGTCCAACTTTTTATGTCGCATTCTTATTTTTTTCTTTTTCTTTGCGATTACCCCCCCCCCCCTGCATAATGTGAGGGATGGGGGGGGTCAATACCCTACATATTTTGTAAAATAAACACTTTATAGTCGGCGTAATATAATTCCTTCTATAACATGGTTTTCTCATGAGACGTTTCCAATGACCACCACAAAATCAAATTTGAAAAAAAAATGGGCACCACGGAATTTTAAGGAACAATTTCTAATTAATAATTATTTGGTCAATTCGTCGTTTCCCAGTCGAAATGGCGGACAATGAATCGGCTGCATTTTGCTGATTTTTTTCTTCTTCCCCCCGACTTCAGAAAATGCGTAAGTAAACCCAAATAAATTGTTTTGAACTAATTTCCCAACTATTTCCTTTAAGGTAAATTTGAAATTAATCTTAAACAATTTATGTTGGTCTACTTAATCATTTGTGAGGTCGGAAAAATAGCAGACGATTCATTGTCCATCATTTTGGCTGGGGAAACGACACATTAACCAATTATTTAAATTTTAAATTAACATATTTTTATTTTTATTCAGTGGGTGTATGTATGTGTTTGTGTATATATATATATATGGTTTTGCCAAGTTCGCTACTTGAAACAATTTTTGAATAATTCATTCATAAGTTTCTTGTAAACACGATACAAAAACTTTCCCATTTTTTTCCATGAAAAGAAATTAACATTTTGGCGTGTTTTATAAAAATTTATTAATTTATCTTTTTTAAATCACTTAAATTTGTGTCAATATACAAAATTATTGCATACATATTATATATATATAATATATATATATATATATATATACACACACACACACTCTAAGAACAAAATGGCTGTTTAGCTCTCTGTTGTTAGCGGGGCTTCATTCCTTATAAAGCAAAAAATAAATATTAAAAAAAAAAAAGACTTACCCTGACCACTAACCACAAGTCCGAGTGGCAACCACCTTTTGGTTTGACATTGAACAATAAGGCAACTATTTCTAGATAGGTTCATAAATATGTGGGATTTAAGAAAACATTTTGCCACTTGTGCAGTTTAGGAAACGGGCAGATAATAGTTTCTGAAATTGACAGTGATTTATTTATATATATATATATATATATATATAAAATGTTATAAAACGAACATAATAATAATAATAAAACTTTATTTTATTACAATGTTTTTCTTTGAGAAACTATATTTTATTAAATAAATGAATTTATTAAAATGTTTTAATCTATTGGTCGTTACTTCCTGTGGATTATCTGCCGCTGTTTACTGAACAGCACAAGTGCCCCCCTCCCCCAATAGACTTACTCTACCACTAACCTCAAGTCAGAGTGACAACTACTTTGTGTTGACATTGAACAATAATGCAACTGTTTCTAAATGGGTTAATAAGTCTGGGAATTGAAAAAATATATTTTTATCGATTTGTAATTATTTTTTTTAAAAATTCCTTTGGGGGGGGGGCGATTGTGACGACGATAACTTCGACGAGGTGGCCAATGATGCGCAATCACTCTCGTCTCTACTTTTAAGTGAAAACGAAGTTTAAATAAGCAATTTTTTAAAAAATGCACTTCCGGTAATCTTGCAGTATAGTTAGCAACCGAAAATGTCAACAGACGCATTCAAATTTACTTTTCTACCGACCTGTATACTTTTAACGTACTGAAACAATTTAAGAGTTTTTTTTTTCAAAATAAGTTAAAGTATCTTAAAGCTGAACGGAAAATGTCGGCAGCCATGTTTATTTGTTTCTACTGGCTCTGAAACGATTATTGCAACCTTATTTTGAAACTTAAAAAAACAAACAAAAAAACTTTCAAGCATTTTCAGAACGTTAAAAGTATATAGGTCGGTAGAAAATTAACTTGTACTTCGTAGGAATAGATATCAAAGAAAATTTCATTACTCACGTCATCAATTCCGAGTTTTACCGAACACATTCGAGACTGGCGAACGTTAACGAACTTCACCGAACAATCTACACAGTATGAACCGAACTGTTTTTTTTATTTTTAAACCCTAAACTAGTTTTTATTTGCAAAGTCGATCGGTTCGTATTGTGTAGAAGCATTGGAACTCGATTCCAGTTTCTCCATTCGTCGTCGAAACTGCTTACGTAACGGCTACACATTTCTGGATACCTATTCCTAAAAAGCACCCATTAACTTTTACCAAACGCAATAAAATTTATTATTGTTGTATATATTTTCGATTTCTCGACTGTTAACTATACTGCAAGATTACCGCTCTTCCTTGACACTATAATACCCTACCCATCCCCCCCCTCCTTTTTTTCGTCAGGGTCGCTGAATTCTCCATTATAAACTGATTCTGTGTCTAACTTCCTCCGCAGGGGAGGCGAGGGGTAATAAACGTAATCAAAAGAAACAGTAATTTTCGCACGTGCATATATGTGTGTGTGTGTGTATATATATATATATATATTAGATTAGATTATTGTGTATTTAGGCAACATTTTTTAATTTATGAAAACGTAAAAAAAAATTAAACAGAATTCGTTTGTTTAATTTTACCTTTTTTATTTTTTCAATTTTTCTGATGAACGAAAAAAACTGGAGAAAAAATTTTTTTTTGAAATTCTCTTGTACCAGCTTTGTTTGTTCATTTGCTTTTGACACCTGATGATGATTCGACGAAGAATCGAAAACGTTCGTGAAACCTGTGGGACATTTATTAATTTTTTTTTTTATTTTAATACAAAAAAGACCATCAGAAAAATGGAAAAAATTAAAAAGGTATAATTAAACAGACGAATTCTGTTATTTTTTTTAACAATGTTTGCATAAATTTAAAAATGCTGCCTAAATACTCACTATATATATATATATATATATATATATATACTATATTAGGTACGTGCAAAAATGGCCGCCACTTGTACTGACTCTCGTTCTTTAAAGTGTCTTTTCTTCATTTTGAAAAGTAGTTTTCGTTTAACTTTTGATTGTTTGAAAGATAAAAGAATTAAGTTAATATCTAAAAGGAAACAAATGTATATTTACGTGTGAAATAAAAATTAGGATGGAAAATGTTATCAAAACAGCGAAAAATCCGTTAAAACTGAAGATTCAATAAAACATGTTTAAAAATCGCTGGAAAAGTAAATATCAGTTTTTCTGGAACTGTTTCAAAGATAATTATTAAATTAAAGTCTTAAGAGAGTGAATTACAAAAGAATGTACCTCTTTTTTTACTAAAAATTGTTTAATTATCCCCCCCCCCCCCCAAAAAAAAGTGAAAGTTAGCTAAAACATGTCCGGAGCCCGTCTTGTAAATGTAAACAGACCCTACGGCTACAAAATCTCAAAGTATGGAAGGCTCAAACTGCCGTAATGGTTTTTTTTAATTAATTTATTTTTTTAACGTTACGAACTGCGTCAATTTTAATTTTACATGATGATTGATTCAAAGCTTGAACAATTCGATCTATTCTTTAAGAATTACTGTAATTTTAAGTTAAATTAAAATTCTTAAAGGATATATAACTAA
>OY744554.1:4148935-4183935 GCA_963556195.1 Sepiola atlantica | reverse complement strand
TTTTGAATGGTAAAAGTTGTTTAAACCTATATTAAAGTTACATCGTGTTACATATGGGGGAGGGTAAATTCTATGGTTAGCTTTTTTTTGGGGGGGGGGACCCTGTCCAAGAGGGAGAAACAAGTGATTGGTACACCAGCCAGATGTGACAATACGCCATGCATGGGCGACTGGTGACTTTTGTAAAGTTATAGAATACTGGCAGATGTGAGAAGTTTTCTAGCACGGTAAAGGGAGCCCACTTTTCCGAGCATTTATAACGACAGCTAACAGAACGAAAACAGGTTTAAAATAAAAAAAAAATTTTTTTAAGACAAATAAATGTTACCAAAGGCAAGATAAGTTACTCTTCTACCTACCTAGATAAGTTTATTTGTGTTGTAACTTATTTTAAAGCGGTTTTTAGTTCGATTTCAAAGTAGAGATGTCACGTGATCAAATGGGGGCCATTTTATGTTTTCAATTTTAACATGACGTCTCGACATTCGTTTTACATCGAACTAAAAAAAAAACGCTGTAAATAAGTTTTTTTTTTTTTTTTTTCAACCTTTTTTCGTTCTGTTAATCGTCATTAAATGGCCCCACTTTCTTTGCAGCAGCCTTGGCAGTGTCTTCTATGTTACCTGTGAATTTTAAGCCGAAACGTTTGAATGTTAGACTCTCGAGTAAGGTGCTATCCAGCGATGCCAATCGGTGGTTGGAAATGTTTCTTAGAATTGTTCAAGAAAAGAAATATTGTCTGAGCAGCATTAAATGTTACCGTCCATTTTTATGTCCCCATTTAACTAGATTAGGGGTCATTTTCGAAGGACTCAGCCATTGCCTTGGATATGTGAACATTCGTTTTACCCACGTGTCGACAATAAAGCGTGGTGTCATACCCACCTCGGACACGATTTAATTAATTTTAGGAATATCAGGAATAATAAAGGCCCCAGGGATCGCCCCCCCCTGGGTTATACCCTGCATTAATCCCATATTGTTTGGCTTTGCCTCCCCCCCCCCCCTCTTTGGGGAGGAGTAAGTATATTGCTTACTGCCTGAGGCGCCCCTACCGGGGAATGCCGACGGGACTGCCCAGGCAATTTTTAATGGCCAGAGTGCTCACCTTCTCGGGCGCTGGCTTTTCAAGTTCCACTTTCCCGACCCGACCTTGGGTCACATCTTACTTGTGGGAGTAAGATAAAACTGGCCTTGTGCCTAACCTCCTGGCGAGGAGGTAAATAAAAAATTAAAATAAAAAAAATTTAAAAAACCTGGATCGTTCTTATGAAGTTAGGGTTAAAAAAAAAACCCCAAAAAAAACAATACATGATTTTCTTTGATCTGTCTGTCATAGATCTTTCGTTAGTGCCTACGTCTGGTGCTACCAGATCAGGCTGACTTAAAATGCACCAAACATTGATGTTATCGTTTTTCTTCCTTTCCTTTTGGCAAAACTCAATCATGTTCTGCAAAGCTAAAAAACAAACATTTTTTCCCCCTCTACAAAACAACGAAACCAAACACCATGAATAAATACTTGAAGAACTCGAAGCGTAAAAACGTTTACCAAAATGACCGGATTCAGCATTAAATAACCCGAAAAGGGTTGATATGCCGTAAAACAAAACAACCAAACCAAGCCTCCTCGCGAGGGTACAATTAGCCACAAGGTCGGTTTTTAATGTGGGTGAGAGAAAAAAAAATCCAGTTCCCCAGAAAGCCATTCTAGATTTTTTTGGGGGGGGGGGGGGATAAATTGCCTCAGTCTTGAAGGATTTCTCCTTCATTGACAGAATAGATTAAGTGAAGTTTGTCCAGCTGAGATTCTAAATAACTTTTTCGTTATTCTATTTTTTTTTCTTGTTTGAAAGAGGATTTTTGAAATAGAATTTTAAATTAAAAAAATAAATAAATAAATAAAAATAAAAAATTCCTGTTAAAGTTTGAAATAGCATTTTGCTACAAACTCAATTTTAAACATTTCGAAAAAAACAAATTCTCTCTGTAATTTTATTTCCTCGCATTCCCTTTATATAATTGTAGAATATTCTTTTTTTATTATTATTACCCTTCCCCTTGGTTGGTTGATATATCTAAGGTCAGCTAAACTTTTACACAGGCAAGGAGACTTTTTTTTTTTAGGGGGGGGGGGGTCTAGAATGGAGATTTAAGACCCTCCTTCGCCTTTCTTACCCTGTGAGCAGGTTTGTCCTTGGATCTGAACTGACCATGGCACACAAGAAATGGGGGTAAGTGTTGAGTGGTCGATGATAGCCCTACACCACCGGACAAGGATTTCCATTTTTTTTTTTTTTGAAGGCTGCCATGATAATGTGGGAGGAAAAGGGGACGAGCCTGTTGATGTGTGAACAAGGTGGAGTTGGAAATAGGGAGCTAGAAAACCCCTTTTAGAACAGTTACAGGAGGGGCTCAATTGTACAGTAAAAAAAAAAATAATAATTTATTTCGCTTAGCCCCTATTTACTCGCCTCCCCACAAGGTCGGTTGACAGCGTGGGGGTAAAACTTTACCGAAAATAACTTCTCACTTTAAAAGAAACGTCAAGGGGTATCTTTAAGAATGATCAGTACAGTCGCGGACGGGGTCTAAAAAACTCACGAGAACGGGGTTATAAAAATAAATATGCAACAAGTGAGTTTAACCTACGTCGAGAAGAGATATTTGTCTACTTACCTATGATATTTGTTTGTATTTTTACGTACTATAAATGGGGTTTTATTAGATGTAAAAAAAATTTCTTGTTCATTTTTTACTCGTTTTCTTTAGACAATATGGCGTCTTACGAGCAAGCGCCATTTTTTTTTTTTTTTTTTTTTTTTTTTTTTTTGCAAGTTCGCGTGATAAAACTATTGATTTCTACTAAATAGCAGTTGAAACGGTTTAAAAATACAAACAAATATCACAGGTCAGTTTTAAATTAACTTTTATCGACGACAGTTACTTTTATTTGTTGTATATTTGTTTTTTTTTTAGCGTTTTCAGCGTACTGATCATTCTGAAAGATACCCACGTCAAGTATTATGGTTCAGTTGTTCTTCTAACCGAATAGCAAACGTTATTTTTTGCTGTAATTAAAAAAAAAGAAAAAAAAGCGACAGCTGAAAATTATAATGTGAACAACAATTAAACACATGTTTAAAGAAGTCAAATACACCGCACATGTGAGGGGGGGGGCCCATCCTTGATATCGAGCCCCCCCCCCCCTCCCGTATTTCCTTATTAACGCGATGCAGTTAAAGTAACCTATATTTCCTGTAGTTATTATATCCTCCCCCTTTTTTTTTTACCTTCAAACATCAGCATGTCCCCTTTTTTTTTTCTTTTTTTTTTTTTCTTTTTTTTCTTTTTTTTTCTTGCTTATAAAGTTAAGGAGTGGTCGAGTCTATTTTCTAAGTGTGGGTGGGGGGGGGGGTCGTGCGGGTGAATGCTTAGCCGTAATGGTATCAGGGATGGTGAGGTTGGATAGAGAAATATCTTGAATCACTACGTAGACCTCGATGGGGTCAAATTTCTGACAGTAACTGCCAGTTTCATGCCAATATTCCTGTTAAAACTTTTATCCCCCAAAAAGTCCCAAATTCATTTGGTAAACTTTGAATAGTTGAACCCTTTGCCCCCTTTTTATTAACATATACAGTAGGCCCCCTGCTATTCGCGGGGGGAGGGGGGGGGGTCCAGGCACCCTTATAGCTAAAATCAGCAAAATAAATTGATGCCCCAAAGTTCACTAAAAATCAAGTTATTTTTTTTTGTGAATTAGCATTGAAAGTCACCAAATTAGCGTAAATTAGCTCTTTCCGATTGCAAGTTGGTTGACTTTTTTCTTTTCTATTTTTTTTTTTTTTTTTTTTTTTTCACCTACATTGACGTTTTTTTTTTTTTTCTTTTTTTTTTTTTTTGTAAAACTTAATTATGTTCTACAAAACCAAAAACAAAAACAACAGCCCCTCTCCCTTTCTCCCTTTCTCCCTCCCCTTTTTTATTTTATTTTTAGAACTTGAAGCATAAAACTTTTACTATAATGACCAGATTCGGCATTAAATAACCCAAAAAGGGTTGATATGCCGTAAAACAAAACTACCAAACCAAAAACGATGATTAAACATTTGAAGATATAAAGAACTTGAAGCATAAAAACTTTTACTATAATGACCAGATTCGGCATTAAATAACCCAAAAAGGGTTGATATGCCGTAAAACAAAACTACCAAACCTTTTTTTTTTTTTCTTAAATATTTCAATTTTGTGTAAAGTTTTCAAAAAAAAAAGGATTACCAATGCTTTTGTATGAACCGCATTTAGTAATGAATCCTACGAAATAATTAACGTTTTTAATTATTTTTTTTTTGTTTTTTGTTGTCATATTGGCCTTAGTTGGAATTAAATGATTATCATATTTGCAAATTCTATCGAATTTATGACGTTGTGAAACAGATGACTACATAAGCTGAAGAGAGCCGGATGGCTAAGTCCTGTGCTTAAAACCGACGGTACTAATGTTGTACTATTTTTTTCTGTACCAAAAAATAAAAATAAAATATTACGCTCTTAATTTTAATTCTCAACAAACCGCGCATGCGTGATCCCCCTCTGTATGTGACGAGTGTAAAATGCAATAAATTTGGGCAATTTGGGGCATTTTTGACCCCCTGGGGGCGCGAACCAGAATTTTTCTGATGTCAAGGATGCTCATTTTATATCCAGAACAATTGCCTCTACATTTTGGCCAAGTTTCAGAAAAATTGAATGGATGGATCAAACGTTATGGGAGGAAAGGGTCATTTTTTGCCATTTTAGGGGGCTTTTTACCCCCTGGGGGCGCGAACCGGATTTTTTCCAAGGTCAGCGATACTTAGTTTCTATTAGGAACAATTGCTTGCACATTTTGGTCAAGTTTCAGAGAAATTGAATGGATGGATGAAAAGTTATGGGGTAGAAAATGTCATTTTTTGCCATTTCGGGGCCTTTTGACCCCCTGGGGGGGCTAACCAGATTTTTTTTAAAAAATCGGAGAATGTCACTTTCTAACCTGACCAAAGTTACAACTTCATGCAAAATTTAAGAGAAATTCAATGGATGGTTGCGGAGAAAAATCCGGACGGACACACACACGGATGGAAATGCCTCAAAACATAGGTCTCCCAATTTTTTAAATCGGGGGACCAATTAATCGAGCGCTCTGTTGGGATTTTTCCTACTATATTACATAAGTTATTTATATATATATATATATATATATATAATGTATATCGAGGCAGCATTTTTTCCTTAAGACACGTATTATTAAAAATAACTGACAATTTTTGTCTGGTTATTTTTATATTGATCCCTTCAATTTTCCGGATTAAAATCTTAATCTCGGAAGAAAATTGGCCAGAGTACTTTCTGACTCGTCTGGGTCCATCGTCAGTGGAATAATGACAAACAGGTCAAGACCTGGAGTGATATTTATAATTATATATATATATATATATGTATTATATATATATATATATATGTATTATATATATATATATATATATATATATATGTATATAATACATATGTATATAATACATATATATATATATATATATATATGTATATAATACGAGGAGTCGGTTGGAAAAGGATTCGGAGAAGTTCTCTGAACTTTCCCCAAGTTGTCTTGACTCTGATGGTCGAACTTGGTTCGCCTCCAGCACTCAGCATATCTCCTTGTAGCAAACGGAGTTTACCACCTAAAGTGGGCCACTGCTGACGACGCTACAACCAAAATCATGATTTTCATTCTCTGCTTGTTCACATCAACAGCCATGTCGATATCTGGACACTTTCGAACAAATAAAAATTAAAATTCTGTATGATTTTTCTACATTGCTTTCTTCATCCTGACGAAGTCTTTCAATAAAGACGAAACGTTGATGAATACATAAATCACATGGTTTTTGGCTTTCCTTTTTTTCATTTTATTTTACGTCGGATCATCTTCCCCACTTTTCTTCACACACACACACACACACATATATATATGATGGACTCTCCCGTCTAGTTCGACGTATGAGTGCCCCACCTGAATTTGTAATTGCAAGGGTTGCGCAATCCCCAACAACCGTTCTCCTGAGTCGGCATTGCTTGATTCCAATGGCAAATAGTAGTACAAGACGACATGAAACAATGCCGAGATAAGCAGAGAGCACATACAGCACCTGGTATTCCTAAATGGTCACCCATTTAGTACTGGCCAGGCTCGACGCCGCTTAACTTCGATGATCTAATGGGAACCGGTGTGTCAACGTGATTGTGTCGTATATATATATATATATATATATTATATCACACACACACACACACTTCGTCTAGCATTAAAGTGGTGAGAGGGGGCGGGGTAGCAAAAAAAAATTCTTGAAGAATTTTTTTTTGTAAAAACAAATAGAGAATGGTAGTTTGCTTGAAGCATTGCTGGGAATAGTAGTAGTATGTTTTTAAAAAGGCTGAGGGCAATGCAAAGCGCCGGGTAGGATGTAAGCTGGAAGGAACAAAAATAATAAATCGAAATGGGACTTACTATTTATTTTTTCTGAAAATCTTACATAACAGCAAGTGTGGTGTTGGCTGTTTGTGTGTTGTCCGGATGATTATAAAAATCATTTATTTAATATTTCGGGGGGGGGGGGGGGAAGAAACTTCCCTTTGGCAAAAATAATAAACACCAAAGGAAAACTCCGTCTGTGCAGAGAATCTACCAAAATGGATGCCAGAGAATAGGGTAAGGGCAAACCAGTCCCGCAGGGAATAGAAATTAATAAATTTACTTGCATATAGATATATATATATATATATGTAAGTAAATTTCGTGTACAACAGAATCGTAGGATCAATTTTAGAGGAAGCATTATTTTAATCAATGAAACAGACGAGTGGGGGAAAAAAAAAAGGAAAATTGTTAAAATTACCATAAGGCCTTATCGTCTGACCCTCTGAGAGGAAACGTCAGAATGTAAATTAAAAACTAAAAGTCGAATGAGATATGAGGGGGAAAAACTTATTTCAGTTGGAGGAAACGATTGAGAGAGGGGGGGGGGAGATAAAAAGTTTTTCCCCTCATATCTCATTCGACTTTTAGTTTTTTATTTACATTCTGACGTTTCCTCTCAGAGGGTCAGACGATAAGGCCTTAAGGTAATTTTAACAATTTTCCTCTTTTTTTTCCACTCGTCTGTTTCATTGATTAAAATAATGCTTCCTCTAAAATATAGATATATAGAGATATATATAGATATATATATAGAGATAGAGATATATATAGATATATATATAGAGATAGAGATATATATAGATATATATATAGAGATAGAGATATATATAGATATATATATAGAGAGAGATAGAGAGATATAGATATAGAGATAGAGAGATATAGATATAGAGATAGAGAGATATAGATATAGAGATAGAGAGATATAGATATATAGAGAGAGAGATATAGATATATAGAGAGAGAGATATAGATATATAGAGAGAGAGATATAGATATATAGAGAGAGAGATATAGATATATATAGAGAGAGAGATATAGATATATATAGAGAGAGAGATATAGATATATATAGAGAGAGATATAGATATATATAGAGAGAGATATAGATATATAGAGAGAGAGATATAGATATATAGAGAGAGAGATATATAGAGATGGAGATATATAGAGATGGAGATATAGAGATGGAGATATAGAGATAGAGATATAGATATATATAGAGAGATATAGATATATATAGATATATATAGAGAGAGAGATATATAGATATATAGAGAGAGATATATAGATATATAGAGAGAGATATATAGATATAGATAGATATAGATCTATAGATATAGATAGATCTATAGATATAGATAGATCTATAGATAGATCTATAGATATAGATCGATCTATAGATATAGATAGATCTATAGATATATAGAGAGATATAGAGATGGAGATATAGAGATAGAGATATAGATATATATAGAGAGATATAGATATATATAGATATATATATAGAGAGAGATATATAGATATATAGAGAGAGATATATAGATATATAGAGAGATCTATAGATATAGATAGATCTATAGATATAGATAGATCTATAGATATAAATAGATCTATAGATATAGATAGATCTATAGATATAGATAGATCTATAGATATAGATAGATCTATAGATATAGATAGATATAGAGATAGATATAGATAGATATATAGATAGAGAGAGAGATATATTAAATATTGGTCTTTAATATAAAGTCTGATCGAAATTCTGCCGTCTTAATTTGGTTACGTTTCGATTTTGAAGTTAAGAATGATGCACATTAAATATGAAAAAATAACATATTCCTTTTAATTAAAAAGGTTTTCGTTTTAAAAATATTTCTTTTGAAATACGTTTTACCGTCTTTGATTTCTTTCGATAAATTTCTAAAAATGCCATTATGCTTTTGCACCAAGAAAAAAAAAAAATTGCGTTCCTTTTGTTATTTTTGGCGTGATTGAATTTCACTGAATAAAATCAATGTCTTCGTTTAGAAAAGACTAATTAACTTTTCAATGCCGTAATTATTTTCGACAGATTTTCGCCGTCTTCGATCGAATCTGCTTCGATCTGCAAAATCCTTGCGTCGTCATTCATGCGGTATGGTTAACAGTACGAAAAATCGAAAACCAACAAAATATACAATAAATAACTTTTACCAAACCCAAGAAAATTAAATTTTCTATCTACCTGTATGATTTTAAAATGTGGAAACTGATTCAGAGATTTATGTTATCGTCACTTTTACTTAGCCAAACATAAGTAAATCAAAAAGGGTGGTGGAGATGGTCACTAATTTCGGGCTTAGAAGTAAGAAAAAAAAAAAAAGGCTTACCCTTCCACTAACTTAAGTCTGGAACGTTGCCAGTCGGACTTAGGGTTATTGGTATGGTAAGTCATTTTTATTTCTCAAGCGTTCATAATATTTTTATACCTGTAGAATTAGGAAACTATTATTAATTAATTAAATTTACATTAGATAACATTAAATAACATTATTAGATTAGAGAAGAACGAAATTTCAAGACGAGGAAGTGTAAACGTGGCAAGAATCTTAATTAAATTAATAGATTTCAACGGCCTTATATACCCTTAATAAACGTTGTTTAGACACTAGACGGGCTTCCTCATTTACATAATACATTCCTTTTAACCTTCCATTAAATTCATATTTACAAATATACACTTATAACTGCTATTATCAAGTTTACATATGTATTCACAATACGTTCCGATAAGGTGATATGAAGACAAATTATTCATACAATTAATTAAAGCCATTTTCTTCATCAACCAGCGTGTTTTCTCAACCATACTTCCAATGGCGATTATTGTTAAAATTTCAAGTCTTTCTCGGCCTTTTGGCTAAGATCAAAGTGTAGTATCTGTTCCGATGAATACTGAACCACATAGACTGGTATTGTCTTGGCTTTCGGGTCTTCACTGCTATTGTCTTGGCCTTCGGGTCTTCATTTACGCCGGTCTACGGGTCTGTCCTGCTTCGATCTGCAAAATCCTTGCGTCGTCATTCATGCGGTATGGTTAACAGTACGAAAAATCGAAAACAAACCAAATATACAACAAATAACTTTTACCAAACCCAAGAAAATTAAATTTTTAATCTACCAAACACATTGCCGAAACTGCAAAGAATGTCGGCTCCCTCTACCGTTCTCACACCTGACATTATCCTATATCTCTACAAAGCCACCATCCGCCCATGCATGGAGTATTGTTGCCACATCTGGGCTGAGGCACCATCCACCAGTTTCTCCCCCTTAGACAAGGTCCAAAAAAAGGGTCTCTAATCTTATAGGTCCCTCACTATCCACCAAGCTCCAGCCCCTGTGCCATCGCCGCAATGTTGCATCCTTGTGCCTGTTTTACGAGTACTTCAATCCCATCCATTCACTATGGCGGTTCTTTTTCCTATGTTTTTTATCGAATAAATTTTAAATCGTCACTTTTTTCTGAAGGAGTTTGTTAGTCCGAACGAAACCGGTAAAATCTCGTTTCTTGATGATTTATTTCTGTATTTAATTGTTTTTTTCTGTTTCACTTCACACACAGTTTCGATAATATTTTATGACTGTCTATATTTTGATGCGGATGGAAATATAAAAAAATCGATCAATATAGACCGGTTCTTTATTTCTTTTGGGGATCAATAAATAGGTTGGGCATTTACTCACTTCCCACCGCAGGAATATGTAGCACAAGGTTTGGCTCTGTTAAATACGTAAGTTTCTAAGGACTCTGTTAGAAATAAATCTAGCTTTTTGGTCAGCTTATCGCATTGTCTATTTTTTTTTTTTCTATCTTTTTTTCTATTTTTCTTTTTTCTTTCTATATTTTCTTGTTTTCTTTTTTTCTATTTTTTCTTTTCTTTTTTTTCTATTTTTTCTTTTTTCTATTTTTTCTTTTCTTTTTTCTATTTTTTCTTTTCTTTTTTCTATTTTTTTCTTTTCTTTTTTTCTATTTTTTTCTTTTCTTTCTATTTTTTCTATTTTTTCTTTATAAAATCGGGACTTATGTTTTGAGGCATTTCCGTCCGTCCGGATTTTTCTCCGCAACCATCCATTGAATTTCTCTTAAATTTTGCATGAAGTTGTAACTTTGGTCAGGTTAGAAAGTGACATTCTCCGATTTTTTAAAAAACATCTGGTTAGGCCCCCCCCCCCCCCCCAGGGAGTCAAAAGGCCCCGAAATGGCAAAAAAATGACATTTTGTGCCCCATAACTTTTCATTCATCCATTCAATTTCTCTGAAACTTGGCCAAAATATGGAGGCAATTGTTCCTAATAGAAAATAAGTATCGCTGACCTTGGAAAAAATTTGGTTCGCGCCTCCAGGGGGTCAAAAGCCCCCAAAACGGCATAAAATTACCCTTTTCTCCCATAACGTTTGATCCATCCATTCAATTTTTCTGAAACTTGGCAAAAATGTAGAGGCAATTGTTCTGGATATAAAATGAGCATCCTTGACCTCAGAAAAATTCTGGTTTGCGTCCCCGGGGGTCCAAGGGGCATCAAAAATGCCCCAAATTGCCCAAATTTATTGCATTTTACACTCGTCACATACAGAGGGGGACCACGCATGCGCGGCTTGTTTTCTTTCTATTTTTTTTTCTTTTTTTTCCTTTTTTTTTTTTTCTTTATCGAATGTTGAATTATGTATTATGCCGTAATGAAAGAAAAATACATTAAAATAAATTGTTCCTTTTTAATTGCATTTTTGACACGTGATACCGCTTTTCATTTTATTAATTAAAATTTTCAACTTTACTTTCAGACACTTTGGACAGTTCGATGCCCTCCATTAGTTCGATGCCAATGAACTCACCACCTGACATCAAACCAGACATATCGTCTCTGACACCCACCAGTTCTCATGGCCACTATTTTGGCTTTGGTCATGGCATCCAGCCCCAAATGCCCTCCTCGGTACCATCGACAATGCCCTCATTACCAACAACACTGCATTCAAACATGTCCTCGATGGCCAGCAATCACATCTCCTCACAGGGCCCTCTGCATTCGCCCCCCTTACAGTCTCCTCCTTCGTCCAGCCTAGGGTCCCCACCTATGATGTCCTTGAGCCCTGGTTCTGCCAGCTCACCCCCTCACTTATCGAGCTCCTTCCCAAGCAAGCATATCTGTGCCATATGTGGAGACCGAGCATCCGGTAAACACTACGGTGTTTATAGGTAAGTACCGGGTTTACAATTTTTTCGGATCATGTGTTCGTTTTTTTTGTTTTTTATGGAAATCGCTTCAAACAAGGCATGAAGCCATTTTTTTTATGTAAGGGAGCTAACGAGAACAAATATGAGATGCCTATTGGTCTTAGTCTTAAAGACCATAGTTAAAGGTAAGGGGAAAACCGTCAGCAGGAAGAGAGTTCCACCACTTTCCATCCAGAGATGAAAGTTATCAATTATATAAAACAGGGATGGGAGTTCCCTGCTTTTTAGCAGAATTCCGCTTAAAAAAAATTATTTTTTGTTTATCCAGAAAAGGCGAAATTTTGCTTAAATTGCTACAACAACCCATGGATGCGAGTTCCCCGTTTTTTAGTCGAAATCCGCTTTTCTTTTTTTTTTTTTTTTTTTTCTCAAATTAGCAATAATATGCTCCCTCTGGTCACATTAAAAAAAATTGTTTTCAACGCCAATACGTAGTTAAAGCAAATTAAATTGTTTCGGACTATTAAAATAATTTCCAACGCTATCGATAATATTTACCCATTTATTTAATTTTTTTTTTTTTTTTTTATTATCGCGTATGTTTGATTATTTACGTCAGGTTTCAAAATATGAGTTTCAAAATATGAGTTTCAAAATATGAGTTTCAAAATATGAGTTTCAAAATATGAGTTTCAAAATATGAGTTTCAAAATATGAGTTTCAAAATATGAGTTTCAAAATATGAGTTTCAAAATATGAGTTTCAAAATATGAGTTTCAAAATATGAGTTTCAAAATATGAGTTTCAAAATATGAGTTTCAAAATATGAGTTTCAAAATATGAGTTTCAAAATATGAGTTTCAAAATATGAGTTCAATCTATGACGTCATGCCAAAGCTATAATTATTTTGTTACGGTAATGTTTTAAGCTCTATTTATAAGAAAGTCCAAATAGGTCAGTTGGTAGAACCTCAAAGTTTCGATTTCCGGTCATGGCATTCGTTTTATTTGTTGGAATTTTTTATTTAAAATATTTTCAATTTCTAAAAGTAGTTATAATCTCTTACATTTCGAAATGAGACAAATCTCTCTTTATATACAAGATAAGAAAATGCTAATTTCTTCTAAGTTGCTAGGGCCTTACCCCCTTATTTTTTTTTTTTATTGCTATTTGGCTGGATTTTATTTCCCTCTTTCTCTTTCTTCCTCTTTCACGTTATCTTATCTTTTCTTGTTTTTCCTCTCTCCCCCTTGTCTTGCCATACTTTTCCTTTTCACTCTGATGCCATTCTCTCTGAAAACTAAAAATGTTAATTTTTGCCATGAAGGCTTCAAACAATTTGAAGTGGGTAGGGGAGTTAGATGATTTTTGTTTCATCAAAGAATTACAATTTTTCTGATGAAAGTTATCAATTACTAGACCACCCGTGACCCGTTGGGTCAGTTTGTTATATTAGCTATGGAATTCATGTATGAGCGTGACACTTGTGGCATAAAGAAAATAGGTTTTTTTTACATAACAGAAGCATTTCTATGAAAGTATATTAAAATGAAAAAAGAATATAGATAGATTTCTATGAGTCGTTCTGTTTATTATAATTGTTTTTTTTTTTAATTACAGTTACTGAATTATAAGTGGTTGGTTAGGGCGATTTGAGAAAGGAAGGGAGTACAGCAGGCTTTCTCGCGTACGTAACGAAAACAGAGGGAGTAGGAGTGGTGAAATCTATGAGAGGGAAAGTGGGGGGTGGTTTCGTTCACCGACCGCTAGTATGGCTGATATTAATAATGAGTGTTGTTTTTTTGTTTGTTTGTTTTTGTTTTTTAAAAGGGAGGAGTTTTTTTGAAACTGCGACAGACTTTACGAAGTCCTCCCGTTGAATGTTTTTAGCCGTGAAGAAAACAAATAAACTATTTGATGAAATTGTTGAAAAATTTCCAGAATGAAAAATTTCATGCGTTCGTTAATCATAATAGAGAATAATGGAATTGGAATAACAGATTGAAGACGATGCTATTTACGCATGCGCAACCGGATGTTGAAAACCGGAAAGCTGATTGCAAACATACAAGAACAATAGACTTTTAGTATTATATAGATAGATATAAAGGAATACGACGCTTGTTTCTTGACCAACCGCATGTGCCGTGGTTTCTCTTCATCTTATTCTGGCTGTCTCTCGCATTGACGGTCACTGAATGTGAGACAAAAAAAAAAGAAAAGAAGGTAATGCCTGGGAGTATGGTCTCATGATAGCAAACAGATATTACATTATCCCTTCACCCCCAAAGGAGGATGTAATATCTGGGAAGATTAACCCCCACTGCCATAAAAACGGAGGAGGTAATTCCTGGGAGGATGATCTTATGACAACAGAACCGATACTACACTACTAAGGCCCATTAAAAGATAATACAATAATAGGTGAAAATCAGTTGTTTTTTTTTTTATTCACTTTAAAATGCCTCGTCATAAAAACATTTTTTTTATGGTTCCTTGGCCTTTTGGCTGGGATACCACCCATTCTCCAACTCCACCCCCTCCCCGTTTTTCTCCCACTTAGATCCCACTCCCATTTAGAGATTGACTTGCTTGTTTTCGGTTCTTAACAAACCGGAAAACAGTAAGCAGTCTACTATTTAGAAAGGGTTGGGAGGGTCTCACTGTTTTTGTTTTTTTCTTTTCTTTCCCCCAGTCCCCATTATACTCGTGTGTGTGTGTGTGTGTGTGTGTGTATGTATGTATGTATGTATGTGTGTGTGTGTATATGTATGTATGTGTGTGTGTATATGTGTGTGTGTATGTATGTATGTGTGTGTGTATATGTGTGTGTGTGTATATAACCACATTTTTAATATTTTCTGCAAATAAATAATCCAAAGAGAAAGTGGTAGGAGGGAGAAATTGAGGAGGCACTTTTGAGAGTTATCAAATGAAATATTTAACAGAATTTGATCTGGATATCGATACTGTACTAGGAGTTAAATTTTTTTTTTTTTTTTCTTTTTCTTTTTTTTTTTTAAAGCTTGAATTGAGAAGATAGTTAAAGGGGAGATGCCCAAGGAGGCATAATAAATTAAAAAAAAGTGTAGTATCTGTTCACAGCATCCCAGCGACATCAGACGTTTTATTATTGACGAAAATATTGTGTATATATAAGAAAATATGACATTACAAATCTATATTCATCATCATCATCATCATCAACCGGTTTATTTGTTGAATCAGGCCACAATTAATCCTCTGATGAGGGTGGGGCCTGATTGTCTAGTCTCGAAATCTAAGTCTTCCTCTCCACTCCTGTCTTTGGCAAGGCTTGATGGAATCCATACCCATGGCCTTCCTATCACGTTTGACTACGTCCTCCCAAGTCAACTTGGGTCTGCCAATGGTGATGTTCTCTGCTGGCACATTCAACTGTCGGACTTTAGCAATCCAGCCATCGCTACGCTCAATGTGACCCAACCAACGCAGTCTGTTCTTTCGCATGATGTCCGCAAGGCTTTTCAAGTCGACCTGTGAGAGCAGAGATTCAAAAGAAACGTACTGTTCAGGCGTCACCAAACAGATCCATCTGACCATTGCCCTGTCATTACGGCGCAGCTTCCTTAGTATGCCAGCAGAGACAGCCCAAGTTTCTGAGCCATACAACAGCACACTTCTGACACATGAGGAGTATACATGCCCTCTCGTAGTTGTTGGCAGGTGTTTGTTTGTCAGGATTGGTAGTAGCTTTCTAAACTTTTTCCAGGCACACTTGCAACGTGTAGCTGCCGCGAGTTCACAGCCTCCACCTGATGACAGCACATCTCCAAAATAACAAAAGTCTGTCACTACTTCCAGCTTGTTGTCACCAGTATCCATCTCCGTCAGTGGTCTGCCATCTATTGGTCTTGCCGTGCCGGTGCAACGAAAGCACTTAAAGTGAGGATCTGCTTTGAGAGAGCCCTTTTATGCCACTGCACCTTTTGTGGACCCAACCTGAACAGTGAGTGCAGATGATTGAGTTGCTGCCAGTTCCTTTCAGACATACAGCACACGGGTATTTTCCTGTTTTCTGTAGTAAGCTGAGGTTTGGACCTGCGATCATGACCTTACATTACAGAATATTAATTTATTAGAAACTGTTTGTAAAATACGTATTCCTAATTTGCATATTTATCTTTGAAAATATGACAATGCAAAATTACAACGGTATATTAATTAATTAGAAGTTGTTTATGAAATAAATATGCAAATTAAGAAAACCTAAATGTGTTTGTGGATGTTTGCAGGTTACTATATATACGGTATTTCAAAATCTTTTGTCGTATCATAGAATTAAATAAGCATAACCTGTTTTGATGTTAATATAGTTAGGTCTCCATCAATTTTGATGGCCTTGTGCCTAATTTGTTTTGAATGTATTTTTTAATATTTTCTGCAAAACAAATAATTCAAAGTGTAGTATCTGTTCTCGACATCCCAGCTACAGCAGACGTTTTACTATCGACGAAAATATTGCATAATGTATAAGAAAATATGACGATGCAAAATTACAACAGTATATTCTAAAATATTAATTAATTAGAAGTTGTTTATAAAATAAATATGCAAATTAAGAAAACCTAAATGTGTTTGTGGGTGTTTGCAGGTTATTATATATACGGTATTTCAAAATCTTATGTCGTATCATAAAATTAAATAATCATAATTTTTTTTTTTTTTTTTTTTTTTTTTTATGGAAATCGCTCCAGACAAGGCTTGAAGCCACTTGATGTAAGGAGCTTTAAAAAAAAAAAAAATGCTATTTCACGGTCAAAAACTAGCCAACGATAAATGCTGGATAGATTTCGACCAAGAGAACGCCAATTCTCCCCCCTTTGTCAGAAACATCGCTCATGTAATGTGAGGACTAAAGGACAAAATAAGCGAAGCTAATGAGACTGCCAGAAGTACGCTTTTTACTCCCTTTTTGATAAGTGGAAAAAACTTAGGCATTTAGATATCGCATCTCCGAGAGACTTCGGTCTTTTTGTCACGCTTATATAATTTTTATGACTAAAGACACAAATTGTCTCGATAAGAAGTTTTGTTGGTTAAATTTGAAATCGCAAGTCTGTTCATAGAATTTCTGTTTGTGTTTTTAATACACAGTAGAAAGAAAGTTTTATGCAGTGGTGATAGGCAGACGAGTTCTTGCTGTGAATGTTTTACAGGTGGGGGGGGGAGAGATTCTATCTCAGTCGGGCATCTGATGTGAAAATGACGATAGTAGAGAAAGATTAACAACGTCTCATCTGTGAGAAAGAAGAGATCATCTCCCAAATTTGTACTCTGTTATGCTTGCATTTTGGCTAAGATCAAAGTGTAGTATCTGTTCCGATGGATACTGCACCCCATAGACTGGTATTGTCTTGGCCTTCGGGGCTTGATTTACGCCGGTCTATGGGATTGTCCTGTGCAGTTCTAGGAGGTCCGCCCTCCCAGGCTTTGCCTCCCCTCTTTGGGGAGGAGTAAGTTAATTGCTTACTGCTTGAGGCGCCCCTACCGGGGAATGCCGACGGGGCTGCCCAGGCAATTTTTAAATGGCCAGAGTGCTCACCTCGAGCGCTGGCTTTTCAAACCCCACTTTCCGACCCGACCTTGGGTCACATCTTACTTGTGGGAGTAAGATAAAACTGGCCTTGTGCCTAACTCCTGGAGAGGAGTAAATAATACTCTGTTATGGCACGGAAGGTTTCTCCGAGCGGCAACTCCCCAGATGGGGAGTAAACCGTCTTAGGACGTATCTGACTTGCTAGAGCAACATCTTGATGAAGAGAAGATTTCCTTCTCTCTCTCTTTCCTTCTCTCTCTCTTTCCTTCTTTCTCTCTTTCCTTCTCTCTCTCTTTTCTTCTCTCTCTCTTTCCTTCTCTCTCTCTTTCCTTTTCTCTTTCCTTCTCTCTCTCTTTCCTTTTCTCTTTCCTTCTCTCTCTCTTTCCTTTTCTCTTTCCTTCTCTTTCTTTCTCTCTTTCTCTCTCTCTCTCTTTCTCTCTCTCTCTCTCTTTCTCTCTCTCTCTTTCCTTCTCTCTCTCTCTTTCCTTCTCTCTCTCTCTTTCCTTCTCTCTCTCTCTTTCCTTCTCTCTCTCTCTTTCCTTCTCTCTCTCTCTTTCCTTCTCTCTCTCTCTTTCCTTCTCTCTCTCTCTCTTTCCTTCTCTCTCTCTCTCTTTCCTTCTCTCTCTCTCTCTTTCCTTCTCTCTCTCTCTCTTTCCTTCTCTCTCTCTCTCTTTCCTTCTCTCTCTCTCTCTCTCTTTCCTTCTCTCTCTCTCTCTCTCTTTCCTTCTCTCTCTCTCTCTCTCTTTCCTTCTCTCTCTCTCTCTCTCTTTCCTTCTCTCTTTCCTTCTCTCTCTCTTTCCTTCTCTCTCTCTCTCTCTCTCTTTCCTTCTCTCTCTCTTTCCTTCTCTCTCTCTTTCCTTCTCTCTCTCTTTCCTTCTCTCTCTCTTTCCTTCTCTCTCTCTTTCCTTCTCTCTCTCTTTCCTTCTCTCTCTTTCCTTCTCTCTCTCTCTTTCCTTCTCTCTCTCTCTTTCCTTCTCTCTCTCTCTCTCTCTTTCCTTCTCTCTCTCTCTCTCTCTTTCCTTCTCTCTCTCTCTCTCTCTTTCCTTCTTTCCTTCTCTCTCTCTCTCTCTCTTTCCTTCTCTCTCTCTCTCTCTCTTTCCTTCTCTCTCTCTCTCTTTCCTTCTCTCTCTCTCTCTCTTTCCTTCTCTCTCTCTCTCTCTTTCCTTCTCTCTCTCTCTCTCTTTCCTTCTCTCTCTCTCTCTCTCTCTTTCCTTCTCTCTCTCTCTCTCTCTCTTTCCTTCTCTCTCTCTCTCTCTCTCTCTCTTTCCTTCTCTCTCTCTCTCTTTCCTTCTCTCTCTCTCTCTTTCATTCTCTCTCTCTCTCTTTCCTTCTCTCTCTCTCTCTTTCCTTCTCTCTCTCTCTCTTTCCTTCTCTCTCTCTCTCTTTCCTTCTCTCTCTCTCTCTTTCCTTCTCTCTCTCTCTCTTTCCTTCTCTCTTTCCTTCTCTCTTTCCTTCTCTCTTTCCTTCTCTCTTTCCTTCTCTCTTTCCTTCTCTCTTTCCTTCTCTCTTGCCTTCTCTCTTTACTTCTCTCTTGCCTTCTCTCTTGCCTTCTCTCTTTACTTCTCTCTTGCCTTCTCTCTTGCCTTCTCTCTCTCCTTCTCTCTCTTTCTCTCTCAATGTTTGCATAAATTAGAAAATGCATACACACAATTATATATATATATATATATATATATATATATATATATAGAAAAGAGGGTAGTGCAGTTCCAACGAGATAAAAATATATATGTAAAGGAGTAAGGCTACCAACATTTGTAAAAAGGTTTTTCAATATTTATTGTTATTTTATATAAATGTTTTACCATTTCATAATTTTATATAACGCGTTTCAAGCGGTGGTCCGCTCTCATCAGATATGTAAATCCATTATGGATTTACATATCTGATGAGAGCGGACCACCGCTTGAAACGCGTTATATAAAATTATAAAATAACAATAATAAATAAATGTTGAAAAAAAACACAACTTTACAAATGTTGGTAGCCTTACTGCTTTACATATATATATTATTCAGTACAGAAAATCAGTACCGTCGGTTTCATGTTCGAAACGTGTTCGACATTCGTCAGCTTTGTTCCGAACTTGATACTGATGTTGTACGGAATAATAAATAAATATTTACGCTCGTAACTTTGAATCTCTCCATTAATCGAGCACTCTACGGCGATTTTTATCCGCGATCTTACAAAGGAATGTGTGCACAGTCGCCAATCTGTCTTGAATAGATTTGAAGAAAGCATATTCGCTCGCCTGTTTGTCATGTTTGAGATCTCTCAAATTGAATGGACGTATCTTAATATTCATTTTTGTTTTTTGAAAATTTTTTTTTACTTTAAGAAATACAATAAAAAAGGGAAGATATAAAAA
Source organism: Sepiola atlantica (assembly GCA_963556195.1). Taxonomy (NCBI): domain Eukaryota; kingdom Metazoa; phylum Mollusca; class Cephalopoda; order Sepiida; family Sepiolidae; genus Sepiola; species Sepiola atlantica. The sequence goes on along the minus strand of OY744554.1, from coordinate 4,164,237 downwards.
AAAAAAAAAATTAAGAAAAAAGTCAGAAACTGAAAAATTAGCAAAACAACCCGTGGGCCTCCATGAGCTGCCGCCACCGTTGCTGCTGCTGCTTCCGCCTTCTGTTCAATGGCCTATCAATTAGTCAGCCATATTGTTCTCTTCTTGATACTTTTTCTTCTTCTTCTTCTTCATCCCAGCATAAGCATCGCCACGATCCCTCATCCATGTGCTTCGATAAGATTTTTTGTCTATTTTTTTTTTTTTCTCCTCCGTGGTGATTATTAATTAAAATGCTGATGTTGATCGGCCATATTTATCAAAACGTAAATATCGCAGAGATATCTTCAGGATCCATGTGTGTTCGCACACAAACACATACTTAATGTATGTGTGTGTGTGTGTGTGTGTGTGTGTGCGCATATGTAATAGATATGTTTATTTATTTGTGAAGAATGACCAAAAAGGGAAAACCGAAAATTGTATTATTACAACTTTTGTTTCATTTTACTTCAGTCGAAGTTCTCAGAAATCAAGAGGGGCCCCTAAATTTCTATATGAGATAAGAACATTAATTTTCCTCTCTCCGATTGACCAGTTAATTATGTTATAGTATATCTTTCTTGTGGTATCTTGGTCTTACCGGATTCCAGGACAAGAATTCATCTAGTCTGGTGGAGTATCCAGCTTGAGGTAACATCACTTTGAGAAGGCGCACCATTCCTCGTATGATCCAGTGTGTAGCCGTGTTGAGGGGATCTTATTTGGGTTTCGAATACTATGTTATTTTGAATATTTGGTCAGGGTTTACTTGTAGGGTGAAGTATCCTCATGTCAGGTTGTCCTGACAAACCCTTATACAGAAGGACTTAGAACTCGGTAATTCAAACTCTGCATGTATATATACGTGTATTTGTGTGTGCTTGTATATAAATAAATTCACACGTGTATAACTTACAGAGCTTTTTACATAGTGTGTACACGTTACTAATATTATTATAATGTGAGTATTTATATATTCATATGTGTGTGTGTGTGTGTGTGTGTGTGTGTTCTAAGCCACAACAGGATATGTAAGTGGTTGGAATGTGTCAGCCATTTTTTATTTTTATTTTTTATTTTTTTTTAATCTTTTTCTCCCTTTAATCATTTTTTTTTCTCTTTCCTCATAAAAAAAGTGGGTGTTTTTTTTTTTTTTTTTTTTTTATAATTATTTATTTACACCCCCACCCCCCACACCTCATGATGACCTAGTTTGCTCCATCCCCCCCCCCCCCCCCCCCGGAGATAATCACGAATCTGAATCTGCCGTCGACTAGAATCCTTGCCGTTTTGTTTCGTTTCAATATGGGTGGAAAAAAAAAAATGATGCAAGCCAGAAAAAAACACGAAAATGAAAATGTGTTCCTGAATCGAATATCTTAACTAGCGGAACCCGTGTCCCGGCGTTGCCCGGGAAAATTGAGAAAACTAAAAACTCACAACTACACCCCCCCCGCCCAGAAGTATATCGGAAAGGAGCGGGGATGGGGGGTGGGGGAGAGAAAAGAAACCAAGAAAGATAAGTGAAGGAGAATTAAGAAGAAAATAAATAAAAAGGAAAAATGCAAAAAAAAAAAGAAAATGAAGGAAAGAAGAGAAAAGAATGAAAAGTGAAAGAGAAATTATGAAAAGAAAAAAGAATCAGTAAAAAATGCAACAAAACGAGAGGGAAAGAAACAAAGAAAAACAGAAGGGATTAGATCTGATGACCTCCGAGGGAGATTGGATCTGGACAGTATAGAGATGTGTGTCAAACAGGACACTTTGATAGAATGGGTGAGTGTTCTTAGTAGGTGTAGAACAGTTGAGGTAGCAGGGTCATTTCCCAGGGGGAGACCAAGGAAAGCATAGGAGGAAGTGATAAGGATGGACTTGAAAGAAAGAGGGATAAATAAAGACCTGGCCGGAGATAGGTTACTTTGGAAGTCGCTTGTTAAACCGAATATGATGATTAATAGTCTGACTATCTTTGAAATTAAAAAAAAAATTTTTAAAGAACTTCCGACCAACAATATATCTCGACACTGGCAACGCCGGGTGAATATTGCTTGTAACTAATAAGTCAATACCGCCCTAGAATTCGCCGAGATGTATACTGATATATCCAAGGATGAAATTCACATCATTAAAAAAATGTAGGAGATCAGTTTTAATCAACAACGAGGACCAATGGATTAAAACGAATATGACAAACTCCTTTGATTTAGCCATGGGTGCCCTTGACTCTGCGGAGGCATCTGATCTTGTGGGGTTATTCATTTTATATACACTCACAAATATATTCGATAATACGGATATCGGCCTGTATAGAGATGATAGATTAGCGATAATAAGAGACTCCAACAAAGTCAAGGGAGAAAACTTCAAGAAAATTATACATATGGAAATGAAAAATCTAGGCCTAAAAGTAGAAGTAATGGCTAACATAAAAACAACGAACTTTCTAGACGTCACATTAAACTTAAGTAAAAACACCTACGAACCATACCTAAAAGATAACGCCAACCCAATATACGTACACCCAAAGTCTAATCACCCCCCATCAATCATAAAACATATCCCGAATTCGATCGAAAGTAGGCTTATCAACAATTCTAGCAACGAAAGTGTTTTTAAAAAATCAATCAACATTTACAATACAGCTCTAAAAAATAGTGGTTACCATAATACCGAAATTAAATATAAAAAACAGGACACCAATAATTACAACAAAATTAGAAATAAAAACAAAAGAAAAAGAAATATAATCTACTATACCCCTCCCTATAACCAGATGCTAAAAACTAAACTAGGCAAAAAATTCCTAAATCTGATTGAAAAACACTTCCCCGTAACCAACCCTCTACATAAAATATTCAATAAAAATAATCTAAAACTATCCTACAGCTGCTGCGATAATCTAGAAATGATAATTAAGGCACACAATAACAAAATACTAAAGGAGAACAACAGAGAGGAAAAAAATAACAAATTACATAAATAAGTGGAAAATATAACAAGAATACCACTACGAAGAACAAACATATAAACAATACTAATAGAAGTAAACAAAATACTAATAATAACCACCCGAATAGAAACGAAAAAGTTAGCAATGAAGAGAAATATGTAACTGCATGAATCGTAAACTTTGTCCACTACAAAATAAATGCCTAACTAAAAATGTTGTATACTAAGCAACAATATTTGCCAACGAAAGACCAAATAACAAGAAATACTACGTGGGTATGACATCCCTAGACTTTAAGACCAGATACTATGACCACAAAAGCACATTTAAAAACAAAGAACGTCGAACTAAAACAGCACTAGCTAACCATTATTGGGAGCTCAAAGAAAATGGACACTCACCAATAATTGAATGGAAAATAGTAAGACATGTAGAAACTTAGACGACCCGTGTAGATTATGCCTGAATGAAAAATATGAAATCCTAAATTTTAAAGATCCCCGAAACCTATTAAACTCTAGAAGCGAAATAGCAAACAGCTGTTTACACAGAAATAAATTTACCTTAGGATGATATATAATAAATTAAATAAAAAAAAAATTTTTTTAATTAATAAATAAATAAATAAAAAACTGAACAAGTTAAAATTTAAAACCTAAAATAGAAATACAAGAAACCACGTGTTAAAATAAATTTGCCTACTGTATTGACAAAACAAAGGAAACAGGATATAGGAAACTCCATTGTTAACAAGCAATAGGATTGACATAGGAGCGTCACCAACAAAGCCTTTGTTCGCGGGAAGCCCAACGATTGGCTGAGGGAACAACAAAGAATCTGATTGGTTAACTAGCAAGCCATGTATATAAAAACACCTGACAAAAATAACTCCATGCATTTAGCCTGACGATTCCCCCCCCCCCCGGGGATGAAACACGGGAGCCTCTGTGTAGCTTGATTGCCATATATATTTTCATTGCTTACTATATATATATATATACCAATATTAATTTTAAATAAATAATATTAAATTATTTTTACCTACATATATAAAAATGGAAATCACTCCAGACAAAACATGAAGAACAAGAACGAAATATGATTATCGCAAAGACAGGAGATGCCTATTAGCCTTAGTCTTAAAAAAGACTAAGGATATAGGTAGGAGGAAAACAGTAAGCAGGAATATATGTATGTCACAGAACTTTCTTTTCTTTTTTTAAAAAACCTAATCCTGAAGACGACTAAGAAAATGGACGGTAAGACAACCGCCCTGAGGATTTGAAACTGGGAAAAATTTGTTTTTTTTAAGAGACAAGAATTTAACATTGGTCTTGAAAACACCCAGGTTGTAGTCAGCTGGGAAGCAGCCTTGTGGTAAAAAGTGCTTTCATAATTTTATATATATGAAGGAAAGTTGTTTGTGTTTGCTCAACTAAAAGTCAAAAACTGCACAAGACACACCCACAAAGCTGATATATATTTTTTTCAGCATTACCCGAGACAAAATAGACGCACTTATTAAAAAAAAGAAAATTTTTTTATCATTCTTCAGGAACAGTTAGTCATAGGAAGGAAGGGGGGGGTCGACATTTTCATTTTTTTTTTTTTTTTTTTTTTTTTCTTCATACCCCTTCCAAATCTCCTACGATTTTTGTCTTGCATACAAGGAAAGTGCGAGAAACGTGCAACACGGTGACAATCTGTGTTCGCAAAGATGAAGCAATTTGAGAATGTCGTCACCTGCTTAAATAGATATCAGTTACCTGGGGAAGGGTGTATCGATCTCCGAAATACTTGAGGAAGTTGAAACAAGATGAGAACTGACTGATAAGCTTTTAACAAAACTAGCAGCAATTTGGAAATGGCGCTGGGTATATGGTTGCGGGATGGGGATGGGTCGACTATTTTCTCCGAAAGTGTGTGTGTGTGAGGCAGGGTGACTAAAACGTGCCTTCTCTCTCTGTCTGTCTGTCTCTCTCTCTCTCTCTCTCTCTCTCTCTTTCTCTCTCTCTTTCTCTCTCTCTTTCTCTCTCTCTTTCTCTCTCTCTTTCTCTGTCTGTCTGTCTGTCTGTCTGTCTGTCTGTGTGTGTGTGTAATATATCACAAATGTTAACATTTTAAACATTGTCAAAAAAACATGATCTTGTCCGTGTGGCAATTCACGGTCAATCATAGCGTTTTGAAAACAATTTTATTCAATGTAATCACCAATCGATAATTCAATTAAACTTCACCGAAATCTGATTAAACAAAAACCAAACATGTAACAGGTGGTTTTTTTGGGGGTTTTTTTTTTTAATATTTCTTAGCATGTCAATTTTATTTTTTTTTAATATTTCGTAACATGTCAAATTTTTTTTTTTTTTATTGACGCAAAAGATCGGTAAAAAAAAAAAAAAAAAAGCAGCGCGTGCGTGGTCCCCCTCTGTATGTGACTCGATGTGGCGAGTGTAAAATGCAATAAATTTGGGGCATTTTTGACCCCTGGGGGCGCGAACCAGAATTTTTCTGAGGTCAAGGATGCTCATTTTATATCCAGAACAATTGCCTCTACATTTTGGCCAAGTTTCAGAAAAATTGAATGGATGGATCAAACGTTATGGGAGAAAAGGGTCATTTTTTTGCCATTTTGGGGCCTTTTGACCGGGGGGGGGGGGGGCTAACCAGATTTTTTTTCAAAAATCGGAGAATGTCACTTTCTAACCTGACCAAAGTTACAACTTCATGCAAAATTTCAGAGAAATTCAATGGATGATTGCGGAGAAAAATCCGGACGGACGGAAATGCCTCAAAACATAGGTCTCCCGATTTTATAAATCGGGGGACCAAAAAGACCCTGATGAGGATATATATAATTATATTATATTAAATTATATTATATATATATATATATATTTTATATAAAAACATTCTATAACTTAAAGCTGAGACAGTAAGAAATAAACAAAAACATTATTACATCCGTGTTAATTTGCTTCTATGAAAAGATGACTGAGAAAAGTAGCAGGGTCAGTTTGCAGAGGAAAGCCAAAGAAATTACGGAATAACTCGTATTTTTTAGTTAAAAAAAATATGAAGAGTTATCTCCCTTTAAAACCAAATTTTTATTTATTTTGCCGTATCAGTTTATACAATGTGTGAACAAATAAAAAATTAAACAAATGAAAAACTAAAATGACTTGACTGCATCCTGGGCAACGCCGGGTAAGTACGGCTAGTAAATTTATAACCGGAAGTTGGCATATAGATGATGTATATTTTGTCTTCTGTCTTGTTGCTGTTTGGTTTTGGTTAACCATGATGTGTCTACAAATGACAATAAAACTTTGTAATTCATGAAGAAAAACGTGTGGCAGGAATTGTCAAAACAGGGAAACCAAAAATGTACCATTTCTAATATGCGGGCGCGTATATTGGCCCAATGGAATCGTGCAATTGTTCAAATATGGTCGTTATGCGCTGTTCGAAAAATTATAAATCCGTTATCAAAAGAATAAATTTGAGAGAAAGAAGAGGGTTAAAGACCTGGCAAGCGATTGGTTCGTTTCGAAGTCAACTTCTTGGAGCTGTCCAACACATGCCAGCATGTAAAACGGACGTTAAACTGAATATAATGGTATTTTTAACCTGAAGCGTGGCTAAATGGTTGGACGAAGCGTGACTTTACTCCTGATGCTAGGAAACATCTAGAAAAAACAAAAAAAGATGCAGACGAAGATGATAAGGTCTTGAAGATGATGATATTCTAAACTGAAGCGTGACTGAATCGCTGGCCGAAGCCTCCTTGCTAGTGATGCGACGAAAACCTCTAAAAAGAAAAAACAATAATATGGAGGAAGTCTTCTAAAAATAACGGCAAAACTGGAATTGGTTATTTGTTGAATGAGCTTTTTTTTTTTTTCCTTCTGAAATGTCAAAAGTGTCTTTGACTCTTGGACTCAATTGAGTGGAAAACGTCTCATTTGAAGGAGGCAGAACTGTCTGATTGGCATCAGAGGAGGCGGCGGGGGGGGGGGTTGTTCTTACTCATTCTTCGACTTTACCCTTTTTCAGGGGTGCCATGTTTTTTTTTTCTTTTCATACTGCTACGTCAAGTGGCAAGTTGAATAAACCACGCTGAAGAATCCTCTTATCACTTGCCGCAATTCATTGAGGAGAATAATTCACCTTTGATGTAGATATTCATGCGTTTTTAGTTTTTGTTGCTTTTTTTTTTTTTTTTTTTTTTTTTCTTCATATAGATTTGTATCTACGCATCTATGTGATAGGCTCTGTCTGTCTGACGCTTAACCTTTTTTTCTCTTAAATCTATTACTGATAGATTTGGTCAGTCTGAAGCTGAAACTATACTATTACTTCTATTACTAATGGAGATTTGGTATCTGTCTGTCTGAAATCGAAACTATACTATTACTTCTATTAATAATTGAGATTTGGTATGTGTCTGTCTGAAGCCGGAACTATACTATTACTTCTATTACTAATGGAGATTTAGTATCTGTCTGAAGCCAAAACTATACTATACTTCTATTACTAATGGAGATTTGGTATCTGTCTGTCTGAAGCCGGAAATATACTATTACTTCTATTACTAATGGAGATTTGGTATCTGTCTGAAGCCCAAACTATACTATTACTTCTATTACTAATGGAGATTTGGTATCTGTCTGAAATCGAAACTATACTATTACTACTATTAATAATGGAGATTTGGTGTCTGTCTGAAGCAGAAACTATACTATTACTTCTATTACTAATGGAGATTTGGTATCTGTGTGTCTGGAGCCGAACCTATACTATTACTTCTAATGTATTATCTCTGAACACTCAACATCAAATAATAAAGTTTTTGCATCTCCAGCTTCCTTGGGTTCATGTGGTGCCCATCCTCATCATTGAAATATTTTAGACAAGAACTCCCGAGTAGTAATGAATGAATGATAATTACTTAAAATCCCCACCCTCTCCCATATTTATCCGATCTCTCTCTCCTAATCTCCAACCTCCCCCAAGGGAAGATTTAAAAAAAAAAAAAAATAGGTTAAGCCGAGGTGTCATCTTTTTTTTTTCTTTTTCTTCATCCTTCTATTTATTTATTTTTTTTTTTTTGACGACTCATCAAAAACTGAAAACAATTTTTTAATACAAATATTTTTTTTTGGTTAAAATGAAAGAAGAAAAAAAATATTTTAGAAAAAAAATGTTTTTCTCTCTCTCTCTCTCTCTCTCTCTCTATATCTATATCTATATCTATAAATGAACATACACGTGTCAAGACTTGTTTCAATAATCATGTATGCAAATTAAAATTTTATGAGAGGCTTAATCTCAATAATATCTGATAATAATAAGAAAAAGAATGTCTTTCACTTTTAATATAGACACAAAATTATTCCCTTGTAAAAAGTAGCTTCTTTCCAAGAACTGTAGCCTTGTGGAACTCTCTTCCTGCTGACTGTTTTCCTCCTACCTTTGGAACCAATATGAATTTTTTTTTTTTTTTTTTTTTTTTTTTTTTTTAAATGATTCAGATTGATATTCTACTTTTGGATGCTATTCCCACAATATTTCAGCCGGTGTAATCTCCGGACTTTTTCGACTGTCTTGTCGAACTCAGGAATCTATGTACGATAACAATAATTTCAATCGCAGGTCCGTTTTCAAATGTCCCCAAAAAAGGCAAAGCGGCTGTAAACAGTCTAGGAAGCCAAATTAAATTTGATGGGTTAAAATTCCTTTTCAGACTGAAATTTTCTCTGAGCAATGAGAGTGACGTGTTTAGTAGCTAAAAAGATATCTACTGACTGACTAGTGCTAGATCACTTGGCCTGTTATAGGGATGGCCTTACATAAATCCATCCAAACAATGCATAATTTATAATCGGTTTTTGTTTTAACATTAAATAACCCCCAAAAGTGATCATGGTGCTACCAGATCAGACTGTCTGAAGATATTGACTTCCTGACCCAAAACGCACCAAACATTTATTTATTTTTTTTCTTTGTAAAACTCAATCATGTTCTGTAAAATCCAAAATAGAAAACCATAATTTCACTCCCTCCCTTCTCTTTCCCTCCCTTCTCTTCCCCTTTCCCTCCCTTCTCTTCCCCTTTCCCTCCCTCCCTTCTCTTTCCCTCCCTTTTCTTCCCCTTTCCCTCCCTCCCTTTTCTTCCCCTTTCCCTCCCTCCCTTTTCTTCCCCTTTCCCTCCCTCCCTTTTCTTCCCCTTTCCCTCCCTCCCTCCCTTTTCCCCTTTCCCTCCCTCCCTTTTCCCCTTTCCCTCCCTCCCTTTTCCCCTTTCCCTCCCTCCCTTTTCCCCTTTCCCTCCCTCCCTTTTCTTCCCCTTTCCCTCCCTCCCTTTTCCCCTTTCCCTCCCTCCCTTTTCCCCTTTCCCTCCCTCCCTTTTCCCCTTTCCCTCCCTCCCTTTTCCCCTTTCCCTCCCTCCCTTTTCCCCTTTCCCTCCCTCCCTTCTCTTCCCATTTCCCTCCCTCCCTTCTCTTCCCCTTTCCCTCCCTCCCTTCTCTTCCCCTTTCCCTCCCTTCTCTTCCCCTTTCCCTCCCTTCTCTTCCCCTTTCCCTCCCTTCTCTTCCCCTTTCCCTCCATCCCTCTTCTTCCTTTTTCATTCAACCAAACCATATGAATAATTACCGGATTCAGCATTAAATAACCCAAAAAAGGGTTGATATGCCGTAAAACAACAAAACCGCCAAACCCCAGAAGTGATCATATACTGGTAAACAAGGGGAAAAACAAACATGGCACACGTACCCTGAAAATGAATCTACTGTCCAGACATATACTTTCTTAATTTTTTTTTCTTTTTTTTTTTTTTTTTTAATTTTCAGTTGTTTCTAATATTTATTTTTACTTATTCCTTTTTTAATTTTCCGTTGTTTATTTTTATTTATTTTATTTTTTTAATTTTCCGTTTCTAATATTTATTTTTTTTTTTTTAATTTTCCGTTTCTAATATTTTTTTTTTTTTTTTAATTTTCCGTTTCTAATATTTATTTTTTTTTTTTTTTTTAATTTTCCGTTTATTTTTATTTATTTTATTTTTTTAATTTTCCGTTTCTAATATTTTTTTTTTCTTTTTTTTTTAATTTTCCGTTTCTAATATTTTTTTTTTCTTTTTTTTTTTAATTTTCCGTTGTTTCTAATATTTATTTTTATTTAATTTTTTTAATTTTCCGTTGTTTCTAATTATTTTTATTTATTTTTTTAATTTTCCGGTGTTAATTTTTATTTATTGTTACTTATTTTTATTTTCAGTTGCGAAGGCTGTAAAGGCTTCTTTAAACGAACTGTTCGTAAAGATCTTACCTATGCTTGCCGTGATGATAGAAGCTGTATAATCGATAAACGACAGCGGAACAGGTGTCAATACTGTCGGTATATGAAGTGCTTAGCGATGGGAATGAAGCGTGAAGGTGAGCTCGTCTTACTTTTTATTTTTTGCTTTCGTCTTTCTAATAACCCGTCGCTTTAAAATCATTCTCGGAGAAGAACGACTTCTTTGCCAAACAACGGCACCACTACAATTTTTTTTTTTTTTTTGCACCCTCTTTCAGGGATTTTCTTTGGGGGTACCAATTTGCCATTTCAAAATTTTCTTTAATTTTGTTTTCTATATTTCGCAAATCCTATATGTATAAAACATATATATATAAAAAAAAAAATTTTTTTAAATATAAAAATATATTTATATTAGAGTAAATTCTTGGAAGTTTACTAATAAAGTGATTGCAGTAGATTGATTGACTTACTAGACAAAAATCTTTCTACGCGCAGCGAGATGTCTGTTTACGTTAGTTTTAAATTTCTGCATGTCAGGAAAGCAGGGAGGGAATTCCAGAGTCCAGCAGCACGAGGAAAGAAGCTTTTGGAGTAGAAAGCTCTTCGGCATCTGGGGACCTCCAGTGTATGGATGGGATTTGGCAGATTGTCGGGTTGGTCTAGTGAAATTACATTGTGGGGGTACCAGAGTAGCAAGCTCATTAGAACACAATCCATTGAAGTACTTGTAAAACGGGTACAAGGAAGCAACATTGCAGTGATGGGACAGGGGCTGGAGCTTGGTGGATAGTGAGGGACCTATTAAGTTAGCGACTCTTTTTTTGACCTTGTCGAAGAGGGAGAGACTAGTGGATGATGCACCAGCCAAGATGTGAAATTGTTCCAAAATCGAATTCTTTCGTCCCGTTTTGACTTAAACCAAAAAAACTACTGTTTGCATTCTTTTCTTGTTCTCTCAACCATGGTCAGGTAGACCTTAAGTAATTTTTATTTTTTTCGTAGTATCACCTTTACTAGGGATTTGAACCTTCAAGCTCCAGAAAACTGTCACTTAGAACTAATTGATTACTTAACACCTTTATCTGTTGCGCAGATGAGAATAGTAGTTCAAATAATACAAAGTTATAAATATGTCATCTTAAAAAAAATTCTTTTTTTTTTTTTTTTTTTTTTTTTTGTGCCGTGTTCGCAATCTGAGCGAATCGTCGTCTCGTGCATTGTGTTATTCATCGGCGACCAAAATAGGAAACCTAAGATGCTTGCTTGCAATATTTTGAATTCTCGTCGGCAATTATTTAATTTGGTTCACTGCCGCAGTTTCTATGGAATGGAGATGCGTAGGGAAGTTGAATACGTTGAAAGGGATTGAAAATTAAAATGCTTTTTCTAATACGGACATTCAATCTGTATTTAGAAATGAAAATAGTGTTTTCGAATCTTAGCGTGACAGACCGACGAAAGTGATGTTTCGAATCTTAGCATGACAGGACCGATGAAAGTGATGTTTCAAATCTTAGCGTAACAGACCGATGAAAGTGATGTTTCGAATCTTAGCGTGACAGACCGACAAAGTGATGTTTCGAATCTTAGCGTGACAGACCGACGAAAGTGATGTTTCGAATCTTAGCGTGACAGACCGACGAAAGTGATGTTTCGAATCTTAGCGTGACAGACCGACGAAAGTGATGTTTCGAATCTTAGCGTAACAGACCGATGAAAGTGATGTTTCGAATCTTAGCGTGACCAGACCGACGAAAGTGATGTTTCGAATCTTAGCGTAACAGACCGATGAAAGTGATGTTTCGAATCTTAGCATGACAGACCGATGAAAGTGATGTTTCAAATCTTAGCGTAACAGACCGATGAAAGTGATGTTTCAAATCTTAGCGTAACAGACCGATGAAAGTGATGTTCGAATCTTAGCGTGACAGACCGATGAAAGTGATGTTTCGAATCTTAGCGTAACAGATTGATGAAAGTGATGTTTCGAATCTTAGCGTAACAGACCGATGAAAGTGATGTTCGAATCTTAGCGTGACAGACCGACGAAAGTGATGTTTCAAATCTTAGCGTAACAGACCGATGAAAGTGATGTTTCAAATCTTAGCGTGACAGACCGACGAAAGTGATGTTTCGAATCTTAGCGTGACAGACCGACGAAAGTGATGTTTCGAATCTTAGCGTGACAGACCGATGAAAGTGATGTTCGAATCTTAGCGTGACAGACCGACGAAAGTGATGTTCAAATCTTAGCGTAACAGACCGATGAAAGTGATGTTTCAAATCTTAGCGTGACAGACCGACGAAAGTGATGTTTCGAATCTTAGCGTGACAGACCGACGAAAGTGATGTTTCGAATCTTAGCGTGACAGACCGACGAAAGTGATGTTTCGAATCTTAGCGTGGACAGACCGACGAAAGTGATGTTTCGAATCTTAGCGTGACAGACCGACGAAAGTGATGTTTCGAATCTTAGCGTGACAGACCCGACGAAAGTGATGTTTCGAATCTTAGCATGACAGACCGATGAAAGTGATGTTTTCAAATCTTAGCGTAACAGACCGACGAAAGTGATGTTTCGAATCTTAGCGTGACAGACCGACGAAAGTGATGTTTCAAATCTTAGCGTGACAGACCGACGAAAGTGATGTTTCAAATCTTAGCGTGACAGACCGAAAGTGATGTTTTCGAATCCTTAGCGTAACAGACCGACGAAAGTGATGTTTCGAATCTTAGCGTGACAGACCGCACGAAAGTGATGTTTCAAATCTTAGCGTGACAGACCGACGAAAGTGATGTTTCGAATCTTAGCATGACAGACCAACGAAAGTGATGTTTCAAATCTTAGCGTGACAGACCAACGAAAGTGATGTTTCAAATCTTAGCGTGACAGACCGAAAGTGATGTTTCAAATCTTAGCGTGACGGACCACGAAAGTGCTAGTTGAAACGATAGCTTGACGGACTGACGAAGTGCTAGTTGAAACGATAGCGTGACGGACTGACGAAAGTGCTAGTTGAAATGATTGCGTGACGGACCGACGAAAGTGCTAGTTGAAGCGATAGCGTGACGGACCGACGAAAGTGCTAGTTGAAACGATAGCATGACGGACCGTGTAAATTCCAACCTGAGCGTGACAGACCAACCGCTAAAATCTAATCTAAAATGTCACGATTCAATGCGTTTTTAAGCAATCGCAAATGCTATTTCAAACTGTGGCATGACGGCCTCTTTTTATGATGCGTGAATGCATTATAAAATTCCTTGCTCTCTGCGAGTCTTTGAATTACAGAATTTGCAAAAATGAAATTATTTCAATGCAAAGTTTTCTTTATATCTTGTTTCTATTTTTATTTTTTCATTTGACCCTAAAAATATTTGATCCAAATCTTTTTTGTATTCAATTAATTCTTCTCTGGCTTCTCTGAACTCAATACATGAACGAATGCAATTCAATTAAAGATTGCCGTAATGTTTGGAACAAAGTAATTTTATCAAAGCTTGCTTCGGTTTTAGGAATTTTTCTGGGAGTCATTGTAAACGCATTTCAAAAAGATCTACGTGCACGGATATATATTAGGTGTGCAGTTATTTACTTGTTGTCCGAGATTCCCAACTATTATACGATGGTGAAAATGTGACCCGTGACGTCAGTCATTTGGGTAGATTGTTTGAATCAAGAAAGGGAGGTTTGTAAAGTCAGTTAAAAACAAACAAAAATTTAAGTCTCTCCCTCCCTCCTCAGCGCCCTTCCCCTCCCTCCTTTCCTCCTCTATCCCCACCCCCTTCCCCTCTCTGTATCACACTTTTTACTTGTCTTCCCCCTACCCGTATGCCCCCCCCCCAGTCTCTTCCGGTCTCTCTCTCTCTTTCTCTTGGTCTCTCTCTCTTGGTCTCTCTCTTGTCTCTCTTTCTGGTCTCTCTTTCTCTTGGTCTCTCTTTCTCTTTCTCTTGGTCTCTCTTTCTCTTTCTCTTGGGTCTCTCTCTTTCTCTTTCTCTTGGTCTCTCTTTCTCTCTCTTCTCTTTCTCTCTCTTTCTTTCTCTCTCTTCTCTTCTTTCTCTCTCTCTCTTCTCTCTCTCTCTCTTCTCTCTCTCTCTCTCTCTCTCTTTCTCTCTCTCTTCTCTCTCTCTTTCTCTCTCTCTCTTTCTCTCTCTCTCTTTCTCATCTCTCTCTCTTCTTCTCTCTCTCTCTCTTTCTCTCTCTCTCTCTTTCTCTCTCTCTCTCTTTCTCTCTCTCTCTCTTTCTCTTGGTCTCTCTTCTCTTGGTCTCTCTTTCTCTTGGTCTCTCTTTCTCTTGGTCTCTCTTCTCTTGGTCTCTCTTTCTCTTGGTCTCTCTTTCTCTTGGTCTCTCTTTCTCTTGGTCTCTCTTTCTCTTGGTCTCTCTTTCTCCTTGGTCTCTCTTTCTCTTGGTCTCTCTTTCTCTTGGTCTCTCTTTCTCTTGGTCTCTCTTTCTCTTGGTCTCTCTTTCTCTTGGTCTCTCTTTCTCTTGGTCTCTCTTTCTCTTAATCTCTCTCTCTTAATCTCTCTATCTTTCTCTTAATCTCTTTCTCTCTAATCTCTCTCTTTCTCTTATCTCTTTCTCTTAATCTCTCTCTCTTTCTCTTAATCTCTCTCTCTTTCTCTAATCTCTTTCTCTAATCTCTTCTCTTAATCTCTCTCTCTTTCTCTTAATCTCTCTCTCTTTCTCTTAATCTCTCTCTCTTTCTCTTAATCTCTCTCTCTTTCTCTTAATCTCTCTCTCTTTCTCTAATCTCTCTCTCTTTCTCTGGTCTCTCTCTCTCTCCCGGTCTTGCTGTCTCTCTCTGGAGACGATTCAGCAGGTCAGCAGTCTCCAAATTCACTTTGTACAGTCTTGTCCAATCACTTTCTTCCATGTTTTCCTTGGCCGGCCAACCTTCTTGCGATTTATGACATTCATGCTTCTGCAACGGTTTATCCAAAGGGATGAACGTTTCACATGACCATGCCAGCGCAATCAATTAATCCTTATGATAACTTCCATGCTGGGCAAGTACAGTGCTTTCAGCAAATCC
>OY744554.1:4144510-4147010 GCA_963556195.1 Sepiola atlantica | reverse complement strand
GAGAACATAATATTTTCAAACAGCTGGATCACATTAAAGACGAATGTGCCACCCTCTAAAAAACAGGTATGTGATGATATCAAATGTTAAAGAATAATCAATCGGGAAACAGTTTTAGTTTCAAGCAGGATAATTTAATATTAACAAAACTGAAATAAAAAAAAATTGTTTTAACGGTTTGTTTTACGGCATATAAACCCTTTTCTTTTTAATATCGAAATAAAATACCGAAATAAAATACCGAAATAAAATACCGAAATAAAATACCGAAATGGAATACCGACTTTAAACAATTCAGTGTATATGCTTAATCGAACCCACGTTGTGATTTTAGCCATACTTTAGGGAGAAGCAGGGGATTGCGTTTTCATGCCTTCCCAAATATTTTTAGAGTATTTTATTTAAACTCTCCCCAGGTGGTTAGAAAAACCAGCGCACAAAAAATGCTTGTGCGGACCCCATTCGCAGTCCCCGGTAGGAGCGCCTCAGGCGATTACCAAAAAAAAACAAAAAAACAACTAACCAGGTAAAGTATATCTTTAGCGTAAAAATAACCAAATTAGATCGTCTATCTTCTCCGTTTCAATTGATGACGTCATCCTATTGTTCAGCATGCATGACGTCATAAACGATCTCTTTCCTAATGTCTTCAACCTGTTTTAGTGGATGACGTCTTCCCTTTATGACGTTATCCCTTTGTGACGTCATTCACTGTGCATAAAAGCAAACAAACATAAAACACAAACAAGAAGCTTTCTTGGCCTTTTGGCTAAGATCAAAGTGTAGTATCTGTTCCGATGGATGCTCACTCTGTAGACCGGTATTGTCTTGGCCTTCGGACCTTGATTCCGCCGGTCTGAGGTACTGTCCTATGCAGTTCTAGGAGGTCCACCCTCCCAGGCTTCGCCGCCCCTCTTTGGGGAGAAGTAAGTTTATTGCTTACTGCCTGAGGCGCCCTTACCGGGGAATGCCGACGGGGCTGCCCAGGCAATTTTTAATGGCCAGAGTGCTCACCTTCTCGGCCGCTGGCTTTTCAAGCCCCACTTTCTCGACCCGAGCTTGGGTCAAATCTTACCTTGTGGGAGTAAGATGAACCTGGCCTTGTGCCTAACCTCCTGGGGAGGTAAATAAAAAAAAGAAGCTTTGTTGGCCTTTTGGCTAAGATCAAAGTGTAGTATCTGTTCCGATGGATGCTGCACCCCATACTGGTATTGTCTGGAAATTCGGGTCTGGATTTACGCTGGTCAATGGGTCTGTCCTGTGCAGTTCTGAGAAGTGGCGCTCCCAGGCTTTGCCTCCCCTCTTTGGGGAGGATTTAGTTTAGTGCTTAATGTCTGAGGCGCCCCTACCGGGGAATGCCAACGGAGCTGCCCAGGCAATTTTTTTAAAAAAGCCCCTAGCATTCCTCCTCTGGAGTGCATTCCCACTTTCCGACCTTGTGTCACATTCTACTGTGTGGAACGTAGATAAATAGGAGCAAGGACCCTAACGGAGAAAGTACTAAGTAAAATACAGTTCTAAGTGACAATCATCTGACGGTTGAAGGTTTAATCCTCAGTGTGGGCGATACTAGGAATTGTGAATTATTGAAGACTTTTACCCAGTCATGGTCGACGGGACGAGAACAATCTACCCTTAAATAAAGGATTCCGTTCGAAATTCCGTCCAGATTCCCGGGATCGACAGAGTTTTTAGTAATCTATAGATAGGGTTTTACTTTTTATGCCCGACAGCCCGACGGCTGCTACTGATTCTCTGATGCGTGTCAACATGCCCGTAGACCAGCTGCAATCCAGACTAATATGATTCTTCGGAGATTAAAAAATCTGACCCCGATTCTTAGCATTCTTACAACTCCCATTCCTTCCAAAACCTCCGACTCTGACTCCTACAAAAACTGCCGACTCCGACTCAATCGAAAACCTCAGTCTCAGACTCAATCGAAAACCTTCTAAAAACTTTTTACTCAATCGAAAATCTTCGACTCCAACTCCTAAAAAAACGCCGACTCCTAAAAAAAAAAAACTCCGTTATTGACTCCTTCCCAAACCACCAACTCCGACTCCTTCAAAAACTCCGTCCCTGACTCCTTCAAAAACCTCCGTTACCGACTCAGACTCCTTCCAAAACTTTCGACTCCGATTCGTACAAAAACTGCAAACTCCGACTCCTTCCAAACTTCTTCCACAACCTCCGACTCCGACCACAACCTCTGACTCCGACTCCTTCCAAAACCGCCGACTTTTAAAAAGCACGCTGACTAAAAAAACACAAAAATAACCCTCTGTCCCTGACTCGTTCCAAAACCTCCGACTCCGACTCCTTCCACAACCTCCGACTCCGACTCCTTCTAAAACCGCCGACTCTTAAAAAAAACGCCGACTCCGAAAAAAAAAACCCCAAAAAACCTCCGTCCCCGACTCGTTCCAAAACCTCCGACTCCGACTCCTTCCACAACCTCCGACTCCGACTCCTTCTAAAACCGCCGACTCTTAAAAAA
>OY744554.1:4137010-4139510 GCA_963556195.1 Sepiola atlantica | reverse complement strand
TTCATATATTATTCATATATATATATATATATTCATATATATATATTCATATATATATATTCATTTATATATATTCATATATATATATATATTCATTTATATATATTCATATATATATATAAATATATATATATATATATATTCATATATACACATATATATATATATATATATATATATATATATATATATATATATATATATATATATATATATATATATATATATATATATTTACAAAACTCAGGGTGAAAAAATAGGGGCGTAGTCGAATTAAAAGCACAACTGTTTAAAGATTCGAACAGAAAGGAAAAAACCGACTTTATCAAAACATTACTGTTGTAGTCTGTGCAGGGAAGAAGTCCCGTGGTAACGTTCTTTAGAGACGAGAAAGACTTGCGAGAAAATCTGTTCATATAACACACTTTCCCCCCCCCCCTCTCTCTCTCTCTCTCTCTCTCTCTCTCTATCTCTTCCTTTATCTATCACATCCCTCCCTTTCGTTCCCCTTTTCCCTCGTTTTTTCCACTGTTTTATGTAAATCGCTCCAGACAGGGCATGAAGCCACTTGATGTAAAGAGCTAACAAGAAAAATATGATCATCGCACAGACAGGAGATGCCTATTGGCCTTAGTCTTTAAAATACCAAGGCTATATAGGTTATAGGAAAACAGTCAGCAGGAAGAGAGTTCCACAAGCCTGCGGTTCTTGGAAAGAAGCTACTGGAATAGGAAGCTGAATTACAATGAGGTATCAAATTAGCGAATTGATGGAGACCACTAGACCAACGAGTCAAACGAGCTGGAACAAAAGAAGCAGTGAATAGATCACATAATTCTGAAGAACACGTGCGATAATAGTATTTATAGAAAAGACTGAGACTAGCAACATCACGTCTGTGAGAGAGGGGGTGCAGAGAAGAATAAAGGGTGGGGCCAATCAAATTACAGATACGTTTCTGCACCTTATCAACAACCCTCAAATGAGACAGAGATTCACTAGCCCAAATATGACAACAAAACTCCATACAAGGTCTGATAGTAGTTTTGTAGAAATAGAGAATAGCCCCAGGTGTGAGAAAGTGTTTGGAGCGATAGAGATAACCGACTTTACGAGAAGCAGACGAAAGAGCAATAGATCTAATGTGTGAAATACAAGAAAGATCTGATGAGAGAGAAAGAACAAGAAGTTTTAATATCAATTTAAAAAGAAATGTTCTAAAGTGATCTAATATTATTGAAATGCATCATATTTTGAAATACTGTATATATAGTACATACGAAAGAACCGAAACCATCTATGTGAATGTCTAATTTGCATAACTATTTAAAATTTTAAAAAAAACACGCTTTAGTCTCGTAATGTTGGTAAAACGGACGCGCGCATATCTGAAGCAAAAATCCTTAGAAAGTTACCCGATAGTCTGTAGTGGAATGGGGTCATAAATGGATGGTGACATGTAATGCTGTTAAGACATTAGAGACCGAGCCTGAAAACTTCTCACACCTGACAGTGTCCTATATCTCTTGCTATTGATCGATAACATCGACATGCCAGTGTAGCAGCTGTTTGTACATGTCTGTATAAATAAAAATAATTATATATATATATATATATTTGGAACAAATACATTGAAGACATTGCCTTGCCAAGGCTGCTGCAAAGAAGATGGGCTCTCTCTAGCGTGCTAGAAAACTTCTCACACCTGACAGTATCCTATATTTCTACAAAGCCACCATCCGCCCATGTATGGCGTATTGTTGTCACATATAAGCTGGTGCACCATCCACTAGTCTCTCCCTTCTTAGACAAGGTTCAAAAAAGAGTCTCGAATCTAATAGGTCCCTCACTATCGACCAAGCTCCAGTCCCTGTCCCATCGCCGCAATGTTGCATCTTTGTGCTTGTTTTACAAGTACTTCAATGGAATGTACTCCGATGAACTTGCTGCTCTGATGCCCCCTCGACGTAAATACATTCGACCAACCCGACAGTCAGCTAAATCCCATCCATTCACTGTGGAGGTCTCCAGATGCCGACTATTAGAAGACTTTACAATAATGAGTCAGAGTACGATATTTTGGAATTCTAGGAGTCAGTTAGACGAAGAGAAAACCACGGCACAAACGTTAGGGGGGGGGGTGACGGCCGTAGTTTATCATCATCATCATCATCATCATCATCATCATCATCATAGCAAGTTAACACTAACAGCAATCATATAATCCCGGGCAACGCCGGATCTGGTCAGTTAGTAGATTAAAAAAAATGGTAGGATCTTATGAGCATAAATTTAGCTACAAATTTACCAGAAAAAATTTTTACCCTCTTTTCCAAAATTCCAGTTCTTGCTGACCGGTGCCGTCAGTAATTTGACTCTTTGACCCGGGGCAGATAACTCATCAACGACAAAATCAAAACCATTTTTCTTAAATATTTCCAAGTTGTCTATGAGGATTATCTCGTTGCTGGCTGTCAGTTCCAAGTTCTGCGGACTAAAA
>OY744554.1:4109510-4112010 GCA_963556195.1 Sepiola atlantica | reverse complement strand
CAAACGGTTTTATTTACTCCTCCCCAGGAGTTAGGCACAAGGCCAGTTTTTATCTTACTCCCACAAGTAAGATGTGACCCAAGATCGGGCCGGGAAAGTGGGATTTGAAAAGCCAGCGCTCGAGAGGTGAGCACTCTGGCCATTTAAAAATTGCCTGTGCAACCCCGTCGGCATTCCCCGGTAGAGGCGCCTCAGACAGTAAGCAATAAACTTACTCCTCCCCCAAAGAGGGGAGGCAAAGCCTGGGAGGGTGGACCTCCTAGAACTGCACAGGACAGGCGTGCAGTATCCATCGGAACAGATACTACACTTTGATCTTAGCCAAAAGGCCAAGAAGTCCGCAGCAAACGGTGTTCTGTCAGATTTAGTTCCTGATATTAAACTTCGTCCGTAATATAACTTCCGGCGAGAGTTTCAGTTTCCCAAATTTATTAATTTATTTATTAAAACGTTTGGTGAAAGTACAGAATAGTTAACAAAGTCCCCCCCCCCCTCCGCATTTTAAGAATGGCTTTCTAAATAATAACGTTATTAGTTCAACACTTACAGATGTAAAGTTCAGAATATTATTTAGAAAGCCATTTTTTACATCGGGTGGGGGCTTTGTTAACTATTCTGTACTTTCACCTAACAATTTAATGAATAAACATTAGTAAAAAAAAAAACTTGGAAATTCATGTATTTATTCGTTTTTTTTTTCTGTTCATTTTGTTAAAGAAAAAGTAAATGATTTTTTCATTTTAAAATTGCATCATGTTTGGTTTTCAAATATATATATATATATATATATATATATATATATATATATATATATATATATATATATATATATATGATACTATATATATATATATATATATATATATATATGATACTATATATATATATATATATATATATATGATACTATATATATATATATATATGATACTATATATATATATATATGATACTATATATATATATGATACTATATATATATATATGTGATACTATATATATATATATATGCGATACTATATATATATATATATATATGTGATACTATATATATATATATTATATATGTGATACTATATATATATATATATATATCATACTATATATATATATCATACTATATATATATATATGTGATACTATATATATATGATACTATATATATATATATATATATGATACTATATATATATATGATACTATATATATATATATATATATATATGATACTATATATATATATGATACTATATATATATATATATATATGATACTATATATATATATATATATATATATATATATATATATATATATATATGATACTATATATATATATGATACTATATATATATATGATACTATATATATATATATATATATATATATATATGATACTATATATATATATATGATACTATATATAAATATATATATATGATCCTATATATATATATATATATATATATATATATATGATACTATATATATATATATGATACTATATATATATATATATATATATATATATATATAATATATGATACTATATATATATATGATACTATATATATATATATGATACTATATATATATATATATATGATACTATATATATATATATGATACTATATATATATATATATGATACTATATATATATATGATACTATATATATATATATGATACTATATATATATATATGATACTATATATATATATGATACTATATATATATATATATATGATACTATATATATATATATGATACTATATATATATATGATACTATATATATATATATATATATATATATATATATGATACTATATATATATATATGATACTATATATATATGATACTATATATATATATATATATATATATATATATAGATAGATAGATAGATAGATAGATAGATAGAAGAAAAAAGAGTGATAAATATGCGACGATTGTCCAAATTTATTTCAAATTTCAATTGTTCAATGCAAGGTGTATTCAGTAATAAACTAGTGTTTATTATTCTTTCCTTAAGCCAAGGCTTTTCAAAGATCGAAATCTTATCATCAGAGGAGAAATACAGATGGATAAGTTGGCTTTCGAAAAAAACAAATATTTTTCAAATATTTGAACTTTGGTTTTTCTGAAAGCCAACTTATCCATCTGTATTTCTCCTCTGATGATAAGATTTCGATCTTTGAAAAGCCTTGGTTTTAAGAAAGAATAATAAACAATGGTCGCATATTTATCACTCTGTTTTTCTTCTATCTCTATAATTGCTCTATCTCGTATATTGAGCTAATCTTCTTCACAATAGGTTCCATCAACTAAAAGTTTTTACTTTGGTTTATATTTGATCCTATATATATATATATATATATATATATATATATATATATATATATATATATATATATATATATATAATAATATGATACTATATATATATATAGTATCATATATATATATATATATATATATGATACTATATATATATAT
>OY744554.1:4089510-4099510 GCA_963556195.1 Sepiola atlantica | reverse complement strand
CGGTTTCGATTTATTATTTTTTTCTTTTTTATAAAAAAAATTGATATCGCATCTTAATGCTTCAAAAGGTATTTATTTTACCTATTCCTTCTTAAATTTAACAATAGATGCTTTTAAAAAAAAAAATGAACCTTAAACACACACACACATATATATATATATATATAAGAGGAGATTGTAGTTTGCTTGAAGCATTGCTGGTAAATGTAAGTGTAAATTAGTCGTCCAAGGCTATAGCAATGCGATGTGGTTGCCGTGAGATGGAAAAGTGAAAAGCAATAAACGCAGGGAGAAAGTGAAACTCAAAACGATTTATTAATAATTTCACGAAAACTGATTAAATACCAAATAGTATTTTTTTTTTGGTAAGTAACAGATCGGCAAAGGGTAATCTTAAATTTTCGAAAGAACAACTTTCATTATCAGAAGACAACAATAGAAGACCGAGGGGGTCGGAAAAACGTGGAAAAACCGGTGTCAGATCATCGTATTATAGGGGAAAACAATTGGGAGTAGGAACGCAGAAAACGTCAAAATTCAATTAAGCAATCATATAACTAAGGTTAAAACATTATAAACATTAGTTTAGTAATATACCAATTTTTTTAAAATTTTATTATGTTTCATTTTAAATGACTCATCAATCTTTATTTATTTATTTATTTATTTATTTATTTATTTATTTTTTTTTTTTCATTTATTCTCTTCAAATCTAAATTTAAATTCACTGTCAAAGGGAGATAACTTATCTCCCTTTGACAGTAAATTTAAATTTGATTTGAAGAGAATAAATGAAAAAAATAAAATAAAATAAAATAAAATAAATAAATAAATAAATAAATAAAGATTGATGAGTCATGTAAAATGAAACATAATAAAACTTTTAAAAAAATTGGTATATTACTAAACTAATGTTTATAATGTTTTAGCCTTAGTTATATGATTGCTTAAGGGAATTTTTCTGCGTTCCTAATCCACTTCACAACTCAAATTCCTTCTCAAGTTTCCAATTTCATTTCTAAGGTCTGAACATATTATTTAGAATAAGTTATCTCCCTTTGACAGTGAATTTAAATTTAGATTTGAAGAGAATAAATGAAAAAAAATAAATAAATAAATAAATAAATAAATAAAGATTGATGAGTCATTTAAAATGAAACATAATAAAATTTTTAAAAAATTGGTATATTACTAAACTAATGTTTATAATGTTTTAACCTTAGTTATATGATTGCTTAATTGAATTTTGACGTTTTCTGCGTTCCTACTCCCAATTGTTTTCCCCTATAATACGATGATCTGACACCGGTTTTTCCACGTTTTTCCGACCCCCTCGGTCTTCTATTGTTGTCTTCTGATAATGAAAGTTGTTCTTTCGAAAATTTAAGATTACCCTTTGCCGATCTGTTACTTACCAAAAAAAAAATACTATTTGGTATTTAATCAGTTTTCGTGAAATTATTAATAAATCGTTTTGAGTTTCACTTTCTCCCTGCGTTTATTGCTTTTCACTTTTCCATCTCACGGCAACCACATCGCATTGCTATAGCCTTGGACGACTAATTTACACTTATATATATATATATATATATATATATATATATATATATATATATATGAAATTAAAAATGGAAAAGCGGAAGACCTTTTCGCTCAACGTTTCGCCCAAATTTCACGTGGGCTTTGTCAAGAGCGGACGAAGAATACAAAAATGACAAATTGAGAAATCCACTTTAATCAAGATAATACACAACAAGTCAACACGTCGAATAATTGAATCTGCCCTCATAGCCCTTTCCACAAATAAAATTAAACAAAGAATGGGCTTCTACAATATCTCCCCCAACCTATCAAAAGCAATCATTAGTGAAAACAAGATAATTCTAGACACCGGATGATTCCCTGAGCTTTAAATTAAATATCCTTTGGACCCCTTTCTGCTCTTTATTTTCTCCTCTTCTTTTCCAATGCTACTTCTATGTATATTTGATATATATGTATGTATATGTGTTATATATATGTTTCGATCACATTTATGTGCATATATATATATATATATATATATATATATATATATATATATATATATTTTTTTTTTTTTTTTTTTTTTTTTTTTGCATACCCTTTATCTCAACATGAACCCAACCACTATATATATTCCCCATAATTTACAGACTTTCTCGTCTTTTGTCATTTTTGTATTCTTCGTCCGCTCTTGACAAAGCCCACGTGAAATTTGGGCGAAACGTTGAGCGAAAAGGTCTTCCGCTTTTCCATTTTTAATTTCATACCGTCGGATTATTTTATCCTTTCATATATATATATATATATATATATATATATATATATATATATATATATATATATATATATATATATATATATATATATATATATATATATATATAAATAAAGAACGAACAACCCATAGCAAAACAACTGTTAGTATTTAGATGTTTATTTTTGTTCTTTTTGTCAGAGGAACCATTGTTAATAAAATGTTAGTTTGTTTATACACTGGAAAGTTTCAAATTATATTTTGTTTGATTTGTTAAGCAAATGTTTTTGTCTTTTTTAATTTTTTTCAATGTTTTTGTCAAATTTTTTTTTTTCACCGCAACAACTGTTTTTAAGCAATTTTTTGGGGGGGTATCTTTTACGACGCTCAGCAGAGTCGTGAACGGGTTCAAGAAAACGAACGATAAAGTGATTAAAAACATAAATATGCAACAAGTAAAGGCGACCTACGTCGAGAATAGATATTTTCCTACTTACCTATGATATTTGTTTATATTTTTACATAGTATAGATGGGTTTTTATTAGATGTAAAAAAAGAATTCTTGTTTTTTTTTTTTTTGCACAAAAACAAAATGGCGGTCGGTCGTGATTCTCTTACATAGCTCCCCATGATCGCCATCTTGGATTTTGCGATTTTGGTGTGACGAACAATTTAGTTTCTAATAAATAGCACTTCGAACGGGTTAAAAATACAAACAAATGCCACAGGCAAGTTTGAAAATAACTTTTATCGCCTACAGTTACTTTTATTTGTTGTATATTTGTTTTTTGAGCCTTTTTAGTCTGCTGAGCGTCGTAAAAGATACCCTTCTTTTTTTGTTTTGTTTTGCTTTCTTATTTTAACGTAAACAAACTGTTTATAAGCAAAATGTTTCTTAGTTAATAGTTACGTCAACTCACGAGTGCTTCCGAGACCCGCCCGAACGTTGACGGCGCGAAGTCACGGAAACATGGTACGTCATCTATAAGAGTACCAAAATTACTGCGTTCAACATTTTTTAAAAAAAAAAGGGTGCTTATGCAGATGAGCGGACCATTAAAAAAAATTTTTTAATTATTTTTTTATAAAAACAATATTATATACTTATTCAGTGTTATCTTCTTACTCACTGTGCAAAAAAGTAGAAAAAATTATCCACTAGAACTTTAATTAAAAGTATTTTCCCATTCTGCGTATCGTAACAGCGATTCGTTCACAGAGACTTCAGTTTGTTTCTAAAGAAAGAAGATTTCGCAGGGGAGATAATCAACTTGCGAAATCATAATAAAAAACAACATGGCGTCTCTGTGAACGAATCGCTGTTACGATACGCGGAATGGAAAAATACTTGTAATTAAAGTTCTAGTGGATAATTTTTTCTACTTTTTTGCACAGTGAGTAAGAAGATAACACTGAATAAGTATATAATATTGTTTTTATAAAAAAATAATTTTTAAAGATTTTTTAATGGTCCGCTCATCTGCATATGCACCAAAAAAAGTTCTTTAAATTCCATGTCATTGGGGGTTTTTTTTTGGGGGGGGGGGGTATGTATCCCCCTTCAACAGCGTGAAGATGTGACACAAGGTCGCCCTAGAGGAAGAGCACTCTGGCCTACAAAAATGTCGGTGCTTCTGCAGAGACGGGGGCCACTGTTTCGATCGATGGCGGCGGAAACTGCCGACTCCTCTTCGGGAGAAATCGTGCGAAAACGTGAGTGACGGAAAGAAATTTGATTTTGGGGAAGATAACTGTTGAATTGACAATTGAGGAAAAGTTAAAATTATGAACATTTATTTATTGAAACAAATTAAACATTATGTACAGCAAATAAATAAATAAAACTTTGATAAACATTTGAAATTTAACAAAAAACGAATTAAATAAAACTTTGATAAACATTATGTACATCAAATAAATAGCAAACTTTTTATTGAAATATAAAAAAAAACGTAATAAGTAAAACTAAGTAAAACTTTGATTTGAAAAAAAAAAAGTAAACAATTGACTGAACGATAAATGTGGAAAAAAACAAGTTTTTTGCAGGGTATTGACTGAATGATAAATGTGTGTGTGGGGGGGGGGTTAAACAGGGTACAATTCTGCGATCAGTTAAAAAATACTTCCAACTGAAATTAAATTATGCAAAAAATCAACAATTTTGCAATTATCCCCGAGTAAATGCAAGAACTCTTCAAAGTTTAATCGGTTTACGTCCATTTCGTGAAAAAGTAATTAACCCAATATTAGTTATCTCCCCCAAAATCAAATTTCTTTCCGTCGATCACGATTTCTCCCGAAGAGGAGTCGGCAGTTTCCGGCGCCATCGATCGAAAAAGTGGCCCCCGTCTCTGCAGAAGCACCAAAATGTCTGGGTAGCTCCGTCGGCATTAACTGGTGGGGGGGGGGGGGGCTCATGCGATTAGCAATGAACTAACCCCTTCTCAAATGGTGAAAAGGTGAAGCTTGGGAAGGTGGACCTCCTAGAACTGCACAGGCCAATACCTCAGATCAGCAGAATCAAGGACCGAAGGCCAAGACATGTGTTAATTTCGGCTCTTGTATAGATCGGGTACACGGGCGAAATTTATTTTAGAAGAATTCCAATGGTGTAATGGGCAGATAACTCTCTTTTTTTAGTACGCAATTTCTCCGAAAATAGAAAATATCCATTTTTTTAAAATAAGAATTCATGCAAATTCAATATTTGAGAAAATCAACAGTATATTGATAGAACATTTATTGAAGAAAATAGAATTTGGGAAAATCAACAGTATATTGATAGAACATTTATTGAAGAAAATAGAATTTGGGAAAATCAACAGTATATTGATAGAACATTTATTGAAGAAAATAGAATTTGGGAAAAATCAACAGTATATTGATAGAACATTTATTGAAGAAAATAGAATTTGGGAAAATCAACAGTATATTGATAGAACATTTATTGAAGAAAATAGAATTTGAGAAAAATCAACAGTATATTGATAGAACATTTATTGAAGAAAATAGAATTTGGGAAAATCAACAGTATATTGATAAAACATTTATTGAAGAAAATAGAATTTGGGAAAATCAACAGTATATAGATAGGACATCTATTGAAGAAAATAGAATTTGGGAAAATCAACAGTATATTGATAGAACATTTATTGAAGAAAATAGAATTTGGGAAAATCAACAGTATATTGATAGAACATTTATTGAAGAAAATAGAATTTGGGAAAATCAACAGTATATTGATAGAACATTTATTGAAGAAAATAGAATTTGGGAAAATCAACAGTATATTGATAGAACATTTATTGAAGACAATAGAATTTGGGAAAATCAACAGTATATTGATAGAACATTTATTGAAGAAAATAGAATTTAGGAAAATCAACAGTATATTGATAGAACATTTATTGAAGAAAATAGAATTTGGGAAAATCAACAGTATATTGATAGAACATTTATTGAAGAAAATAGAATTTGGGAAAATCAACAGTATATTGATAGAACATTTATTGAAGAAAATAGAATTTGGGAAAATCAACAGTATATTGATAGAACATTTATTGAAGAAAATAGAATTTGGGAAAATCAACAGTATATTGATAGAACATTTATTGAAGAAAATAGAATTTGGGAAAATCAACAGTATATTGATAGAACATTTATTGAAGAAAATAGAATTTGGGAAAATCAACAGTATATTGATAGAACATTTATTGAAGAAAATAGAATTTGGGAAAAATCAACAGTATATTGATAGAACATTTATTGAAGAAAATAGAATTTGGGAAAATCAACAGTATATTGATAGAACATTTATTGAAGAAAATAGAATTTGAGAAAAATCAACAGTATATTGATAGAACATTTATTGAAGAAAATAGAATTTGGGAAAATCAACAGTATATTGATAAAACATTTATTGAAGAAAATAGAATTTGGGAAAATCAACAGTATATAGATAGGACATCTATTGAAGAAAATAGAATTTGGGAAAATCAACAGTATATTGATAGAACATTTATTGAAGAAAATAGAATTTGGGAAAATCAACAGTATATTGATAGAACATTTATTGAAGAAAATAGAATTTGGGAAAATCAACAGTATATTAATAGAACATTTATTGAAGAAAATAGAATTTGGGAAAATCAACAGTATATTGATAGAACATTTATTGAAGAAAATAGAATTTGGGAAAATCAACAGTATATTGATAGAACATTTATTGAAGAAAATAGAATTTGGGAAAATCAACAGTATATTGATAGAACATTTATTGAAGAAAATAGAATTTGGGAAAATCAACAGTATATTGATAGAACATTTATTGAAGAAAATAGAATTTGGGAAAATCAACAGTATATTGATAGAACATTTATTGAAGAAAATAGAATTTGGGAAAATCAACAGTATATTGATAGAACATTTATTGAAGAAAATAGAATTTGGGAAAATCAACAGTATATAGATAGGACATCTATTGAAGAAAATAGAATTTGGGAAAATCAACAGTATATTGATAGAACATTTATTGAAGAAAATAGAATTTGGGAAAATCAACAGTATATTGATAGAACATTTATTGAAGAAAATAGAATTTTGGAAAATCAACATTTATTGGAGAAAATAGAATTTGGGAAAATCAACAGTATATTTTTTCATTTCAAAACGAACAGCCATCGGTTTTGATTTAAAACATTTTTGATTTTTTTTTATAGTTTAAAAATTATTTTTTCTGTTTTTTTTTTCTTCTCTTGATTTTGTTTTTTTTTCAAAACGGGATAGAATTCAGAAATTTGTTCAAAAACACTCTGTAGAGGGGTTGCGGTAAATTTCTGCCGCCAAATAAATTCTGATAAATAGGATAAGCCACCACTTTTTGTTGAGTACTTGTTAAATATAATAATTCGCGCATATTCAAGGCATTCACGTCGATTACGTCCATTTTCGGAGAAGCTAGAAATTATATACTGTAAAAAAAAGAGTTATCTGCCCCTTACACCATTGGAACTCTTCTAAAATAAATTTCGACTCGTGTACCCGATCTATACAAGTGTCTTAATTTCATTCTGACACGAAACCGCATTCACCTCGCTCTATATAACACCATTCGAATCTTCATACATATTCGTAAAATCTATCCATAATTGTCCGCTTTTTCGTAATGTTCCACCACCCGTTTTTCTCAACTTTTTTAAGGACCATTTAAAAATAAAATGTTTCTATCTACAATTATCTATCGTGTCACTAGAGGATTCCGTGCTTTTTTTTTTTTTAATTTTCGAATATTTTTGATTTTAGGAGGGGGGATCAGTTTCCTATATAAATTTAACGTAAACTGATCACCCACATTTTGACCATCACAAAATTTCGCCAAAAATTTTCAAACGACCCGGAATTTTCTAGCAACATGGTTGATAATTGTACACAGAGAAAAATAAGAAAAAAATGCGCGAACAAACAACAAGCAAGATGGTCAAAAATTGGGTGATCAGTTTACGTTAAATTTATATAGGAAAATGATCTCCCCTCCTAAAATCAAAATTATATTTGAAAAACTTTCGGAAAAAGCACGGAATCCTCTAGTGACATGATAGATAATTGTAGATAGAAAAAAATTAAAGCGACATGATACACCGAAAAAAAGAGAGAGAGAGAGAGAAAAAAGGTGAGTAAAAAAGTTCAGAAAAACGGATGGTGGCGTATTCCGAAAAAGCGCCGATAATTGCATATTTGGAACTGAAAAAGGACATTTTATTAATTAACTATTATTTATTAAATAAATGTTTATTCTGCATTAACAAGGGTAGACAATTCACCTTAAACCAGAAAATAGTTCTAAAAAAAAAAAAATAGAAAAAATAAATAAATAAAATAAATAAATAATAATAATAATAAGGGAACGACCCCTGACAACTACAGACCGATAACATGTCTACCAATAATGTGGAAAATTCTCACAGCACAACTGAGAGAACAAATCTACCAATCCCTGGACAATCGTGGACTGCTCCCCGAGGAACAAAAAGGATGCCGGAAAGGACAAAGAGGGGCACATGATCTACTATACATTGATCAAAAGACCCTGAAGGAGGTGAAGAGAAGACAAAAGAACATAACCATGGCATGGATTGACTACAAGAAAGCCTACGACAGAATCCCCCAAACATGGATAATTGAATGCTTAAAGATATACAAGATACCAGACAGGATTATTAATCTCATCCAGAAAGCAATGGAAACATGGAGACTAAAACTGACAGCCGGAGGACAATACCTGTCTGAGATAAAAATACAGAGAGGCATTTTTCAAGGAGACTCCCTATCACCACTACTGTTTATAATAGCCATGATGCCACTCAACTACATACTCAGAAAGTGTGATGCCGGATACAGGTTTACGGATACAGAACAAAGAATAAACCACCTGATGTACATGGATGACCTTAAACTGTTTGCAAAAAACAAAAAAGAACTGGAAAAGCTGATAAACACAACCAGGATATTCAGCCAGGATATCCAAATGGAGTTTGGAATAGAAAAATGTGCACTGCTAGAGATCAAAAAAGGAAAACTGGAGACGACAGAAGGTATAGAACACCCCAACCAAGAGGAGATGAGGGCGCTAGGAGAACATGATAGCTACAAATACCTGGGGGTTCTGGAAGCAGACACAATCAAATATACAGAAATGAAAGAGAAGATTGGAAAAGAATATCTACGAAGAACAAGGAAACTCTTAGAAACTAAACTATATAGCAGAAACCTAGTAAAAGGGATAAACACATGGGCTGTATCACTAATAAGATACTCTGGACCATTCATAGGCTGGACTAAAGAAGAACTCAGGCACCTTGACCAAAGAACAAGAAAACTAATGACTATGCACAATGCTTTGCACCCAAAAGACAGACTCTACGTGAAAAGAAATGAAGGAGGTAGAGGACTGGTAAGTATAGAAGACTGTGTGGAAGACACCAAAAAAGAGCTGGAGAAATATGTAACCCAGAACACGGAAAGACTGATCACCACAGCAAGAGACACCAGCCCAACAAACAACCCCGGAAGTACTGAACCCAGAAACAAAAAGACAAGAAAGGAAAAGTGGGAAGAAAAACAACTACATGGACGCTTTACAAGACTCACAAGCGATGAAGCCAATGAAAACAGCTAGGCATGGCTAAGAAAAGGACACCTGAACAGAGAAACGGAATCTCTGCTGACGGCCGCACAGAACAATGCGATTAGGACAAACTTTATTAAAGCAAAGATAGATAAAACCCAGGAAAACAGCAAATGCCGACTGTGTGGACAAAGAGACGAAACGATAAATCATATAATAAGTGAATGCAGCAAGCTAGCACAAAGGGAATACAAGAACAGACATGACAGCATGGGGAAAGAAGTACACCGGGAAATGTGCAAACAACTGAATTTCGAATATGCAAAAAAACGGTACACACACAAACCAGAAACTGTACTAGAAAACGAAAAACACAAAATCATATGGGATATGAATGTACAAACAGACAAACCCATAACAGCAAGGAGACCGGATATGATAATAATCAACAAGAAAGAAAAATCCTGCAAAATCGTGGACTTTGCCGTTCCAGCAGACTACAGAGTGAAGATCAAAGAGACGGAAAAGAGAAGCAAATATACTGAACTTGCCAGAGAATTGAAAGGAATATGGAACATGAAGAAAGTCAGTATAACAC
>OY744554.1:4054510-4082010 GCA_963556195.1 Sepiola atlantica | reverse complement strand
AATAAATTATAAATAAATTGAAAATAAATAAATTGAAAATAAATAAATAAATAAATGATAAGATAAAACTATATAAAAAAAAAACAAGAAATATCTAATGGTGAAAATTTTATTCTGGACATAAGCGTGAGAGAGAGAGAGAGAGAGAGAGAGAGAGAGAGAGAGAGAGATGGATAAAAAGAGGGGAGCGAGCGAGAGGTGGGGGATACAGAAAAGAAGAAGAAAAGGGGGAGAGAGGGTGCAATAGGAAGAAAAGAGAGAGATAAATGTAGAGGGAGAGAAAGAGTGAGAAAATGAGGGGGAAAAGGGCGATGAGAGAAGAAGAAGAAGAAGAAGAAGAAGAAGAAGAAGAAGAAGAAGAAGAAGAAGAAGAAGAAGAAGAAGAAGAAGAAGAAGAAGAAGAAAAAAAAAAAAGGGGGAGCGGGAGAGAGGACAAGAGACAGAGATGGGAAAGGAGAAAGTTTGTTGTTACGCAAACATTGCATCTTCTAAATGGCTTCACGCCGGCAAAAAAACGGACGAAATCTCGCGTTATTAACTCAAATCTCGTGGGCGACGCCATTATCTCAATTAATTATTTTGGAGTTTGAACACAGATTTATTTAATATTTTTTATTTTTTTAATCAATACAGAAAGAAATCTATACAAAAAAATCTAAAACATTTTTCTTTTTTTTAAATGTCTTCACAACTTTACGCGGGGAGGGGCTCCGTCTATCTGTCGGTTTGAAATAGCATTATTGTCGGTCTGTCAGGCTTCAGTTTGAAAAAGCATTTTAATTGGTCTGTCACATTCGAGGCTGCCGAAAGTAAACTGAAGTTAGTCACTTTCTACTCGCCTCAAGTTTGTTGATTTTAACAGTGATTTGATGAATAACGGAATGCCTAATCTGTATAAATAACTATTTCTATCTATCTAACACTCATCGTTGGCTAATTTGGGACCTTGAAGTAGTATTTATTTTTACCTTCTTCCATCAAGTGGCTACATGCCTTGTCTGGAGCCATTTCTATTTTTTTTAAAAACTATTGCATATATACAGGGTGGGCAAAAATAAGGGTCCTATTTTTAAAAATTCATAACTTTTTTATTTATTGATTTTTTTTTTTTTTTAGAATAAGTAAAGGACCCCTTCCGAAGCAAGCATGAGCCGTATTAGCCCTAAGGAACGTACCCTCATTTAGAAAACATTATTTTTTGCTTAAAAAACTCAAAACAGTGTAAAAAACAATACTTTAGTTTTTGTAAGTTTTAAGAAGTGTTTTTCGGCTAAAATTTGTTTTGTTTATTTCAAAAAATCTCGGAAGGGTCAGTCTACACACACATAAAGTTTGGTGAGTTTAACTTTTATTTTGTGGAAGTTATTCAAATTCAAGTTATTCAAATTTAAAGATAGGACCCTTATTTTGGCCCACCCTGTATATATATATATATATATAGGAAAATAGGACAATAAAATTACAAATGAATAACACCAACCATAAAATGTTAAAGAACATTGTTAGGCAAATAAGGCATTCAAATAGCTGTCTTTGTGCCTTCCGTTAGTACTATATATACAGTATTTCAAAATAATGTGTTATTAAAGTTGTTGTATTTTATTTCTAAAATTTAATTTAGAGTTCAAAGCTCTGACTTTTGACACACTAAAAACAAAATGGCTGTTTGGCCCTCTGTTGTTGGCGGGGTTTCATTCCTTAAAAAGAAAATATTAAAAAAAATAATACTCTACCACTAACCTGAAGTCTGAGTGGAAACCACCTCTTGTTTTAGCATTTTAGTATGAACAATAATATGAGGGTGGTAGGGGAAGGAGAGGGAGATAGTGAGTGATAGAGGAGGGGGAGGGAGTAAGATAGGAAGAGAGAAGTCGCCCCCTCTCTCTCTCTCACTCTCTCTCTTTCTCTCTCTCCTTTTCTCTTTCTCTCTTTCTCTCTCACTCTCTCTCTCTCTCAACCCTTAACTAATACAGTAAAAAAGGTTGTCGTAATTTATCCTTTTTTATTAAATCACTTTAATTAATTGCTGTTGATATCGACGAAATTATTGCATATATATATAGATAAAATAGGACAACAAAATTACAAATGAATAACACCAAACATTAATTAATTAGTAACTGTTAAAAGAATAGTTATGCAAATTAGGCATTCAAATGATTGTCTTTGGGTCTTTCGTCTGTACTATATATATACAGTATTTTCAAATTACTATGTTGTATTATTGATCGGCCTTTGTTCCGATGGATACTACACCCCATAAACTGGCATTGTCTTGGCCTGGGGCTTGATGGGTCTGTCCTGTGCAGTTCTAGGAGGTCTACCCTCCCAGGCTTTGCCTCCCTTCTTTGGGGGAGGAGTAAGTTTATTGCTTACTACCTGGGGCGCCCCTACCGGGGAATGCCGACAGGGCTGCCCAGGCAAATTTTAATGGCCAGAGTGCTCACCTTCTCGGCTTTTCAAATCCCACTTTCCCGACCCGACCTTGGGTCACATCTTATCTTGTGGGAGTAAGATACAACTGGCCTTGTGCCTAACCTCCCGGGGAGGTAAATACCCTCCCATAGAAAATGCTCGACTGAGCTCCAATCTCTGGTTCCTCCTTGTTAGCCATTCACGGCAAGAACGTGATTTACTACAAGAACCGAAAAGAACTTTCCTTCCTTCAACCATGAACAGAGTTTCTTTCCACGATAAATTAAAATAACTTTCTCATTTGTTCATTTAGATTAGTGCGAACACTGGTGGAGCATAATTCTCCGCCGGTCATAATAACCGGGCAAAACCAGATTGTCTTCCGTCGTTGTTGGCGTAGTTTTACTGTCATTAATCAGTGCCGTGTTTATTTTCGCGCGATAATAAACAAACAAAATATCGGGGTTCGGGGGCGGGGGCGTTTCATGATGCTGATGCATGACTCCTCCTCTAATGATGACGTGATTTGGGGGGGGATTGGGGGGGGGTATGTTAATTAATTAATTAAACACAAATTGCGGCAGGCAATTTATTTAGAATTAATTGTTCGTTAGAGAAAAAAAAGTGAAGAAGCTGCGTTTATCGTGTCAGGGTAGCCATTACAGAGGGAGAGAGAGAGAAAGAGAGAGAGAGAGAGAAAGCGAGAGAGGGAGGGAGAGAGAGAAAGTGAGAGAGAAGAAAGAGAGAGAGAAGAAAGAGAGAGGGGAGGAAGAGAGAGTGAGAGAGAAAGGGAGAGAGGGAGGGAGAGTAGGAGAGAAAGCGAGAGAGGGAGGGAGAAGAAAGAGAGAGAGAAGAAAGAGAGAGAGAGGGGGATATTAGAGGAGAGGGAGAGAGAGAAAAAAATAAAAATCAAGAAAGAAAGAGAAAATGAAAGAAAGAAATAAGGAAAGTACAAAGTTAGAGCATTTGTCGTGCCGGGGTAGCGATTACGGGAGAGACGGACAGACAGACAGACAGACAGACAGACAGACAGACAGACAGACAGACGGACAGACAGACAGACAGACAGACAGACAGACAGACAGACAGACAGACAGACAGACAGACGGACAGACAGACAGACAGACAGACAGACAGACGGAGAGGGGGCATTATTGAAGGGTAATGGAAAGGGGTAAGTGTGTATACGAGAAAGGTGAATGCATGTATGTACGTACGATTGCTTTTGAAAGTGAGTGTATGTGTGAGTGTGGATGTAATTGTGTGTGTGTGTGTGTGTCTTAAACCAGATGAATATATGTATGTATGAAAGAGAAAGAAAGAGAGAGTGTGTGTGTGGGTGGGTGTGTGTGTGTGTGTTTTTGTGAAAGCGTCTGTATTTTATTATTATTAAAAACTGTGTTCTGCGGCTACGGTAGTCAAATGACATCCCGTAGTTGCAATCAGTCCTCCATGCTAGTCCCAGGCCATCTGGCCTTGTCATGCGCAAGTTGTCGTAGGCAATGAATTTGTTTCGCTGTACGTAGTGGTCCTAGTCCCGCCTGCTTGAGGTCAGCACGTAGTGTGCCCAGCAGATTTGTGCAGTGCCGTCCTAGTTGCAGTTGGTAGGCTTGCGAGCCAGTAACGGCAAAGTCTAGTGCCCTCTGTGCGGGAGTGGCAGGCTCCATTCGTAGGACATGGCCTAACTTAGACCATCTTTGTTCAGCGACCTTTGTGGAGAGGGATTTTTCGTAGCACAGCTCGTATAGTTCCTCGTTGCTGATAAGTTTTTTCGGCCAGCAGTGACCTGTGATGGAACGGAGGTGTCTGCGGTGGCACGCATCCAGCTTGTCAAGCATGGCTTTTGTTATTGTCCAGCTGTTGCTATTGTAGAGCATGATGGACACGCAGTACGCGTTATAGAGACGGAGTCTAGTCTTCAACGGGGTCTTGGTTCGTCGGCTCCAGAGTTTATGTAATGAATGAAATGCTAGATTGGCATGTATACAGCGGGCTGTGACGTCTGTAGTGCTGCACAGCAGGGAGCCCAGGGTCTTGTTCTTGTGCCAGCTCTCATTGCCGCGGAGGATCTTGCCTTGTGGGTCCAACTCTGTGGCTTCTGCAAGGTATACATGGCTAAACTCTGTTTTCATCTCTGTATGCAAGAGAGAGAAAGATAGGATAAAATGAGTTAATTGAAGTGTTTGAGTGGTTGTACAGAAGGAAATGTATGAAAGGGAAGAGAAATGTATTGTTTCACACACACACACTGTCATACACGCACGCATACTGACAAAAGCGACATTCACACAATGCCTAATTCTCTCACACTATCACACCGATATACACACAGGAGACAAATGTATACGCACATTCACTTCTAACACTCGTAACTTTTCTCATTCAAAATTTTCTACAATCAGAGAACTTTACTTATCAAATGAACAATTACTCACGTAAAATAACTTTCAACCAATTATCAGAGAACTTTACTTATCAAATGAACAATTACTCACGTAAAATAACTTTCAACCAATTATCAGAGAACTTTACTTATCAAATGAACAATTACTCACGTAAAATAACTTTCAACCAATTATCAGAGAACTTTACTTATCAAATGAACAATTACTCACGTTAAATAACTTTCAACCAATTATCAGAGAACTTTACTTATCAAATGAACAATTACTCACGTAAAATAACTTTCAACCAATTATCAGAGAACTTTACTTATCAAATGAACAATTACTCACGTAAAATAACTTTCAACCAATTATCAGAGAACTTTACTTATCAAATGAACAATTACTCACGTTAAATAACTTTCAACCAATTATCAGAGAACTTTACTTATCAAATGAACAATTACTCACGTAAAATAACTTTCAACCAATTATCAGAGAACTTTACTTATCAAATGAACAATTACTCACGTAAAATAACTTTCAACCAATTATCAGAGAACTTTACTTATCAAATGAACAATTACTCACGTAAAATAACTTTCAACCAATTGTAATTTTGTACATATATAAATATACTGTGTTCATTAAACATGTTTTATCTTTTTTATTCCAAAAATATAATAAAATTTATTCAACAACAACAAACAATAATTAATTAATAAAATGTCCTTTTTCGAAATCAATATCCAAATATCAGGAGGTTTCATCGGCAGACTGAGGGCAGACTCCAAGCATTCCCTCAAATAGTGTCGATGAAGAGGCGCTCGTAAAGCCAAGTCAATTCACGATGGTCCTCGGTGTGACATGTCATTAAAAGATTAAGGCTGTTGAGTTAGTCCCGTGTGGTGAGGCCTATCGTGCCATTCGTTTTCATTGTGATAGTTTGGTTCCTCCAACTCTACAAATTTGGTTCCCCAACTCTACAAATTTGGTTCTCCAACTCTACAAATTTGGTCCCCCAACTCTACAAATTTGGTCCCCCAACTCTACAAATTTGGTTCCTCCAACTCTACAAATTTGGTTCCTCCAACTCTACAAATTTGGTTCCTCCAACTCTACAAATTTGGTCCCCCAACAAATTTGGCTCCCCTAACTCTGCCAATTTGGTTCCTCTAAATTTACAAATTGGGTTCCTTAAACTAAGCAAATTTGGTTCCCCCAACTCTACAAATTTGGTATCTTCAACTCTACAAATTTGGTTCCGCCAACTCTACAAATTTGGTTCCCCAACTCTACAAATTTGGTTCCTCCAACTCTACAAATTTGGTTCTCCAACTCTACAAATTTGGTCCCCCAACTCTACAAATTTGGTCCCCCAACTCTACAAATTTGGTTCCTCCAACTCTACAAATTTGGTTCCTCCAACTCTACAAATTTGGTTCCTCCAACTCTACAAATTTGGTCCCCCAACAAATTTGGCTCCCCTAACTCTGCCAATTTGGTTCCTCCAACTCTACAAATTTGGTTCCTCTAACTCTACAAATTTGGTTCCTCCAACTCTACAAATTTGGTTCCTCCAACTCTACAAATTTGGTTCCTCTAACTCTACAAATTTGGTCCCCCAACAAATTTGGCTCCCCTAACTCTGCCAATTTGGTTGCTCCAACTCTACAAATTTGGTCCCCCTACAAATTGTGCTCCCGTAACTCTGCCAATTTGGTTCCTCCAACTCTACAAATTTGGTTCCCCAACTCTACAAATTTAGTCCCCCAACAAATTGGGCTCCCAGAACTCTGCCAATTTAGTTTCTCTAAATCTACAAATTTGGTACCTTCAACTCTACAAATTTGGTTCCTTTATTTCTACAAATTTGATTTCTTCGACTTTGAAAATGTGAGTCTTTCAACTCTACAAATTTGGTTTTCCTCAACTCCACAAATTTGGTTCCCCAACTCTACAAATTTGGTTCCTCCAACTCTACAAATTTGGTTCCCCAACTCTACAAATTTGGTTCCTCCAACTCTACAAATTTGGTTCCTCCAACTCTACAAATTTGGTTTTCCTCAACTCCACAAATTTGGTTCCTCCAACTCTACAAATTTGGTTCCTCCAACTCTACAAATTTGGTTTTCCTCAACTCCACAAATTTGGTTCCTCCAACTCTACAAATTTGGTTCCTCCAACTCTACAAATTTGGTTCCTCCAACTCTACAAATATGGTTCCCCAACTTTGCAAATTTGGTTCCTCCAACTCTACAAAATTGCTTCCCCTAACTCAGCCAATTCGGTTCCTCCAACGCTACAACATAAAAAAAGCCTTAGAGAAACAAACGTTGAACAACTCAGCTTTACTAGAATAAAAGACACACACACACACTAACACACACACATACACGCGCACACATAGACACACACGCAGACACACATTTTCACCCGCTGCGTCAGTTCGGTGTGAGATGTTCCCGTTGGAATGCTTTTATAGAAATCAGTTGTGTTTATTTAAGTGCAAGACAATGGAAATTCAATCCCCAATGAGGATTGCCATAACAACGCCTTCAAGATGTGCACATTTATTTATTTCTGTTGCTTTGAGTGGCGCCACTCGAAAAGCTCCAGTCTTTATTTCACGCGATTCGAAATAAATATTCACTCGATATTCTTCGTTCAGCGAAAAAGAAGGAGGAGGGGGGGATGAGGAGGAGGAGGAGGAAGGAAGGAAAAAGAGAAACCAAAACTCTGTCGGTGACATTCACCCGATTCTTGTGACTTTTGCTAAAGTACAAAACTGACGGTTTTTTCAAAGAATGCTGAAATGGTTCCAGTTTTTGAGATTCAACCCTTTCTTTTTTTTTTTTTAAACTTTTAATTTACCCAAAACAAATTGACATCTTTTCCACGGACAGAGTCTCTTTCCAAGATGTGTCCATTCAATCTGCGTGTTTAGCAAAAAAAAAAAAAAAATGCTATTCCGAACGAACGCGCGACACTTTGTGTGTAAGAAGTGCAAGACAATGGAGACGGATGAAAACTCAGATGTGGAGAAAGAATATCTGGATGGCGAAGCTATTGAGGTTGTTGAGACGTTTTGTTACCTTGGTGATATCATTGGAGCACAGGGTGGAGTTTGTGTTAGTGCAATTGCAAGAATTAGGATCAGATGGAGTTAAGTTCAGGGAACTTCTGCTATTACTATTACTGATGTATGGAAGTGAAACTTGGCCAATGAGGGTTGAGGACATGCATAGCAAGGAGAGAAATGATATAAGAATGATACGATGGATACGTAATGTGAGTTTTAAAGACAGGCTTAGCCATGCCAGCATGTAAAACAACCGTTAAATCAAATAGTGATGAGGATGATGATGCTGAGGGTGAGGACGAGACTCTAGCCTTGGTAGAGAAACTAATCTAGGAGAATGAAATCTTGTGGTAGCCAGGGGAGGGAGGGGAGATTGCTTCTATCAAGCTCTTTGAAAAGTAATACGATTTCCAGAGGGAGAGAGTAGCAACCCTAGTTGAAGTCAGTGTCCCTAATGATGCTGTCTTAAACAATGCTGAGAGAGAGAGAAGGTGATGAAATACCAAGGTCTTATGTACGACATGAAAAGAAACTGGAATCGTAGAAAGTGTGTGTGCAAGAAGAGATGGATGAGAACTCAGATGTGGAGAAAGAATATCTGGATGACGAAGCTATTGAGGTTGTTGAGACGTTTTATTATCTTGGTGATAGCATTGGAGCACAGGGAGGAGCAGGTGTTGGTGTGATTGACCCTTGATGAGTCATTTCCAGAAATTGAAGGCTCACCTGTTAAGATAAAGACTTTGAGGAATGCTACGGAAAGTAAAGGCCTAAGAGTGAATGTTCCCAAGACCAAAGTGATGATCAGTGGTTGTAGTGTTGGAAAGCTCCCCAAAACGAGGAAAGTTTCCCCCCGCTCAATTTGTGG
Source organism: Sepiola atlantica (assembly GCA_963556195.1). Classification (NCBI taxonomy): domain Eukaryota; kingdom Metazoa; phylum Mollusca; class Cephalopoda; order Sepiida; family Sepiolidae; genus Sepiola; species Sepiola atlantica. The sequence continues at coordinate 4,073,261 of OY744554.1, read as the reverse complement.
AAAATAAGTCGGGTTCGACTCTATTTTCTGTGGTAACTTGTAAGCATTGAGTACACAAGAAATGCCGATGTGGCAAAAAATACTCCATGCAAGGGCGAATGGCTTTGTAAAGATATAGGATACTGGCACATGTGATAAGTTTTCTAGTCCGGTAAAGGGAGGTTACTTTCTTGGCAGCAGACTTGGTAGTATCTTCTATGTATTTGTTTCAATCAATCTTAGCAGTTAGCAAAAAAAATACTATTTCGAACAGAAGCGTGACGTTTTCATTGGTTACTACACCGAGATGTAGGGGAGGGCGCCACTCGTTTCCTAGTATTACTCCACTTACCCTTGATCCTCACCTTAGAATTCTGAGTGTAAAGTTTTGGATTTATGTTAAATTATTATTATTTTATTTATTCTTGTTAATTTTCCTTTTTTTCTTTTCTTTTTCTTTTTTTCTTTCCTTTTTCTTTTTTTCTTCTTTTCTTTTTCTTCTTTTTTTCTTTTTTTCTTTTCTTTTTTTTCTTTTTTTTTCTATTTTTTCTTTTCTTTTTTTCTTTTTTCTTATTTTGTTCTTCTTTTTTCTTATTTTCATTTATTTCTGTTTGTTTTTCTTTTTTCTTTCTTTTCTTCTTTTTTTCTATTTTCTTTTCTTTTTTTCTCCTTTTTTTCTATTTTTTTTCTTTTTCTTTTTCTCTTTTCTTTCTTTTTCTTTCTTTTTTTTCTTTCTTCTTTTTTCTTTCTTCTTTTTTCTTTTTTCTTATTTTTTTCTTCTTTTTTCTTATTTTCATTTATTTCTGTATGTTTTTCTTTTTTCTTTCTTTTCTTCTTTTTTTCTATTTTCTTTTCTTTTTTTTTCTCCTTTTTTTCTCCTTTTTTTCTTTCTTTTTCTTTTTCTCTTTTCTTTTTTCTTTCTTTTTTTTTCTTTCTTCTTTTTTCTTTTTCTTTCTTTTTTTTTCTATTTCTTTTTCTTTGCTTTCTTCTTCTATTTCCCCTTTTTCTTTCTTTTTTTCTTTTTTTCTTTTTTTTCATTTAACTTGTTTCTTTAAAAAATTTCTTTTTTTTCACAGGTAAGTGTCAACTGATGATGATGATGATGATGATGATGATGATGATGATGATGATGATGATGATGATGATAGAAAAAAAAACGGCGTCAAGAATGTGAGTGCAGAAAGATTACATTCCAGATCAAAGATTAACATTTTTTCTTTGTGATTTATTTACCTAATAAGTCACCACGTATGAAGGCCAAAAGCCATACGAGGATAAGATTTCATGAGATATACACACAAACTTAACTTTATATATAGGTAAGGATTTTTCGGCACTTCTGCATTCTTTATGAAGCCGCAGATTTTCTGTCCTTCTACTGAAAATAAAGGGAAGTAATTCAACCGGAAGTGACTTATTTACAACCTAAAAAAAAATGCAAGACTGATTTGTTTTTGGGTAACAAGAAACAATTAACAATTTCTTTTTATTATATGAATTAAAAATTTTATAAATAAAAATGTAAAGTTTTGATTGAGGGGGGGGGGGGAATGAATTTTTTGGTCAACATTGATTTTGCTTTTATTTTTTTAAATATATTGTAGTTGAAAAGTTTTGCTTGGTGAGATTTTTTTTATCTAAATGAAAAGTTTTCATTGGGGGGGGGGACTGTATTTTTTTGTCCTTTTTCTTTTATTGAACAGGATAAAGTTCTGCAATTTGATTTATAATGGCTTCCATGGGGTTAGCAGAAAACTTCTGCCGCCACATAAATTCCATTAAGTAAGACTCCACCATTTGCGTGTGGGTGCCACATTCTATTTTGTTACGCATTTTCTCTCCGTGAGCATTTCCAAATAAATCCATCACTTCCATTGTGGCTTGCCATCTGCATCTGTCTTTGACATGACGGGCATGTCCGACTGCAAGAAATCAGGCGATGTGCCTGTAAAAAATCTATTGTTTTTTGCGTCTGGTTAATTAAATTACCAATGTCGCGAAGATTCAACTCATTTAACTCCATTTTCTAAAAATCAAATTCTACTTCAACTCCCGGTAAATTCAACTTCCGGTGAATTATGAATGAATGGTACTTGGAGAAAAAAAAACGGAACTCTTCAATTTCGATTTCATAAAGAATGCAGAAGTGCCGATTTTTCGGTACACCGCGTTTCCGTGACTTCACGTCGTCAACGTTCGGGCAGGTTACGGAAACGCACGAGAGTTGACGAGGCGAAAACTGCCAAACGATAAATTGAAGACTGGCAGCCGATAAATTCAGACGAAGAAAATCAAAGTAAAATATATATAAAAAAATAAAGAACGAACAAACCATAGCTAAACAACTGTTATTAATTTGATGTTTATGTTTTTGTTAATCAAATGTTTTTAAATAAAATCTTTTTTTATTTGTGTGCACCGAAAAATGTCAAAAGATGATTTTTTTATAACGAACAGCGAAACCATTGTTTTTAACCAATTTCTTGTTTTTTGTTTTTTTTTGCAATGTTTTTTGTTCGATATATATTTTTTTTTCTTAACATTTTCTGGGTCAGGATTAGTCATTCGCCGGAAGTGACCGTTGCTGACAGATCTCAATGAATCCTTCGGGAGATTCAACACGCTGACACAGATCGTAGAAATTCTTCTTCTTTTTTTTTTTTGTTTAACGCTCTGCAGATCGTACAAATTAATTTCTTCCAAAAGTTATCGTCTGCTTGCTTGCAACCTGATTGGTTAATAATTTCGTCAACTCTCGGGCGCTTCCGGGACCTGCCCAAACGTTGCCGACGTGAAGTTACGGAAAAAGAGTACTGATTTATCGTAGGCAAAATAACCACGCTGAAATATATCGGGTTGTACGAAGGAGACCGGAATACTGAATAACAAGTCGATTTTTTTTTTTTTTTGTAAACAGGCATAACAACTGAGACCTCAAAAAAGAGCATTTTTGCGTTTAGCTTTAGTAAGTATGGATGTCCAAAAAGACACTAATCAACGCATGAGGCGGTGAATATGCCATTACGTTCCCGTGTTTTTGATTTTCCAGATTACGACCACATATCGTTTGTCTTATGAAGTTTAAATAAATAAATTATTTGTAAATAAAAGAAAAAAATACATAAATTTTGGATGAAAACAAATTTTCTTTAATAAATATGAATGTTACGTAAACATAAGAAAAAAATTCCAAGACTTTTTTTTTTAATAAGATTACTAAATTTATAATTAGGAAATTAAAAAAATTCCATGACGTTAAATTTATTCATTTTTTTTAATATTAATAACACAAAAATTGTATATATATATATATATATATATATATATATATATATATATATATATATATATAAACCCATCCATTTGAGTTTTTTAACTTCATATTTTTGGGCACATACACATTTTCTTCGAGAAATATTTCTGTAATAAAAAAATTCCATGACGTTAATTTTATTTAATTTTTTTAATATTAATTTATATATATATATATATATATATATATATATATATATATATATATATATATATATATATATATATATATATATATATATATATATATATATAAACAAAACATTCAGGTATCTCCTGTCTTTGCGATAAGCATCTTTCATTTATGTTAGCTCCTTACATCAAGTGGCTTCATGCCTTGTCTGGAGCGATTTCCATTTAAAAAAAAAAATAAGCAAAATGTTTTCCACTCTCGTTGATTTTAAATAAATGAAAATTTAAAATAAAATGTTATTTTTAATTAATTAATAATTAATTAATAATTAATGTACATGGACAAAGAAAAGCTAGACCGTGGATTTGAGACTATTTTTTTTCGATTGTGTAGGTTTTAGCGTCCCAAATTCAAGTTTCCCATTTGGTACCGTGCTTCTATCAGAGTACCGATTTTTTTTTTTTTTTTAAACTTTACTGGGGGTGTAAAATCTTTCTAACCCTAACCAAACCCCTTTTATATTCGTATGCATTAGTGTCGTATGCCTTTTCCAGTTTGTTCCGTAAATCGCAATCGAAAACATTCGGGTCAATATGGGTCCTCTCCTAGCACTAAGAGAAATGTATACACGAAAGAGTTATTTTTGTTTTGGAAGGTTTTTCAACTTTATTTTTGTGAGAGGGTAGGGGCTAAATACTTTTTACCCTAACCCTAACGCCCCCCCCCCCTTCACCGCTACCCCCCACTCCCTAAAAAGGGGATACGCGAAATAGTTCAAAAGGGGAGAAATCACTAATGCTAATGATAATCGCGTATTTAATCAAATCTAGAAGAGAGTAAGAGTTGCCTCCCCTGAACTATTCTTAAAATAATGGAAGAAAAAAAACTTCTTTTTAGTGCGAGTCGATTTTGTGTACGGAATACACGAATTGCAATAAATTAATTTCATTTAAAGATTCACAATGAGCGGAGGGTTATGCGTCTCGTGTATTTTTGTTTACTTTACAGGCGTCCGTATATGTAATTGATGGTGGGGATTAGTTTTAAAATAATTGATTTATTGTAATATTATTGGATCTCTCCCCGGGTTATTTTTTGACAGAAAAGAAATCCTCCGTAACCCCTACCATTAACCATAAGTTATTTTTTTTTTACGAGGGTGGGGGGTCTGTTGCCACCCAGACTTAAGGCTAATGATAGTATTCTTTTTACCCCCCCCCCCCTCCCACACACACAAAAAAAATGATTGGAGATGGGAGTGATTCTTATTTTTTGGTATTATTGGGGAGCCTGCACTCTGCGCTAGTTAACCCAAAAATAAAAATTAGATTCTACTTTTTTAGGCGATTACATGTAAACAGTCTGCAAAACTTGGCGGTAAAACATAATAGGTGCTTCTGTAGGAGAAGAGGACCCATATCAGCCCGAATGTTTTTTTTACGGAACAAACCAGGGGTGCTTCTGTAGTTTCACAATGACATTGAAAATGTTTAAAGAAATCTATAAACTTTGTTATGTACTTACGTGTTAGCTGAAAATAAGATTGTACAGAAACAATTACGCAAATTCATCGAGTATTTATTAAATTTAAAAAAAAAAAAAAAAAACACGATTAAACACGATTTTATCTATCGTACGCCATGTTTTTTTCATGTTTTAGTGTTTTTCCATGAAAACCAAAATAATGAGTTATCTCCCTTTTCCCTTGGCGACCCATGATAAATCTGGCGATTGATAGATACAATATGGCGACATATAGATAAAATCGTTTTTTATTTTTAATTTAATAAATACTCGATGAATTTGCGTAATTTTTGGTGTACAATCTTCTTTTCAGCTACCACGTAAATACATAACAAAGTTTAGACATTTCTACAAATATTTTAATGTCATTGTGAAACTATATAGAAGACATTTTTTTTTACTCTGTAATATAATTATATTTGGTTAATAATTATATTTAGTTAATAATTATATTTAGTTAATAATTATATTTAGTTAATAATTAATCTATTAAAGCTATTAATACTATTAGAAAGTGGACCTCGTAACTCTCGCTTCCCTTATTTTGGCTTTCAGTTTTCACATTCCATGAGCGATGTGTCTGACAAAGGGGGAATAATTGCTGTTTTATGGGTCGGAATCTATCTATTTAACACTTTTTGTTGACTTTTTTTTTTTTGACCTTGAAGTAGTATTTTTTATGCTTATGGACTGTAAGTCTGAAAAATAATGTTTATCTTTAATTTGAGGAAAGTCAAACAAGGGGGGAGAACTCTAGTTTCTAGTTTCAACCACGATTTATCTTAAAATGGATTTTACTATTGTAATTATTCTAAAATAAAGTTTTTAAAAATGTATACGTAAAAGGAACTGTTTTCAAACAAATTGCCGAATTTTACCCAGTGTAAAAAAACTGTCATTTATTTCAAAAACTTTTTTTCTAGTGTTTTATGTTTTTTCCTTCCATTTACGTATTTTTCTGTTTTCCTTCTTCTGTGATAATTTTTTTTAATAAAATAAAATATTTTTCAAAATCATTTTATTTTTAAAAATCATTTCATTTTTAAAAATCATTTTATTTTTTTAAATAATTTCATTTTTAAAAATCATTTTATTTTTAAAAATCATTTCATTTTTAAAAATCATTTTATTTTTAAAAATCATTTCATTTTTAAAAATCATTTTATTTTTTGAAAATCATTTTATTTTTAAAAACAATAACAAAAAAAATAAAGTCTTATAAAAATAATTTATTTAAAAGTTTTTTTATTTCATAACTTCAATAAAAACAATAATAAAAAATTAAAGTCTTGTAATAAATTATAAAAATAATTTATTTAAAATTTTATTTTTGTTTCATAACTTCAATAAAAACAATAATAAAAAATTAAAGTCTTGTAATAAATTATAAAAATAATTTATTTAAAATTTTATTTTTGTTTCACAACTTCAATAAAAACAATAATAAAAAAATAAAGTCTTTTAATAAATTATAAAAATAATTTATTTAAAAAAATTTTGTTTCACAACTTCAATAAAAACAATAATAAAAAAATAAAGTCTATTAATAAATTATAAAAATAATTTATTTAAAAAAATTTTTGTTTCACAACTTCAATAAAAACTATAATAAAAAATTAAAGTCTTGTAATAAATTATAAAAATAATTTATTTAAAAAAATTTTGTTTCACAACTTCAATAAAAACAATAATAAAAAAATAAAGTCTTGTAATAAATTATAAAAATAATTTATTAAAAATTTTTTTTTGTTTCACAACTTCAATAAAAACAATAATAAAAAAATTAAAGTCTTGTAATAAATTATAAAAATAATTTATTTAAAATTTTTTTTTTGTTTCACAACTTCAATAAAAACAATAATAAAAAAAATTAAAGTCTGGGATAATGAAAGTGCTTGTTTCGTTTCAGTTGAACTCTGTTCCGTTTTTACATAGGGCAGTACTTCCGGTCTGTTAGACTCCATTTTGTAGCCGTTAGAGTCCATTCTTGTAGCATATTTAAACGTGTTTTTCTTTCGATTACATGCGTAAATGAATAGATTTTGGCGCTTGTTCGTAATTGTCCACAATCCGTTTTGCCCAACCATTTTTTTTTCTTTTTTCGGTGTACAATTACCTATCAGGTCACATAAGAATTCCGTGTTTTTTGGAAGTTCTTTTCGAATAATTTAGATTTTAGAAGGGGGGATCAGTTTCCTACATAAATTTAATGTAAACTGATCCCCCACTTTTTGACCATCACAAATTAAAAAAAAAATTGTGTACGATTACCTGTCATGTTGCTAGAGAATTCCGTGTTTTTTAGATATTTTTTTTCAAATATTTTAGATTTTAGGAGGGGGATCAGTTTCCTACATAAATTTAATGTAAACTGATCCCTCACTTTTTAACCATCACAAATTAAAAAAAAAAATTGTGTACGATTACCTGTCATGTTGCTAGAGAATTCCGTCTTTTTTAGATATTTTTTTTCAAATATTTTAGATTTTAGGAAGGGAGGATCAGTTTCCTATATAGATTTAACCTAAAGTGATCCCCCACTTTTTGACCATCACAACATTTTCCAAAAATTTCTAAACAACCAGGAATTCTCTAAAATAAAAAATTTAGTCAGTAAAAAAGGTGTTAAAATTGGGTGAATAAACAACACGCAACATGTGGGGGATCAGTTTACGTTAAATTTATATAGGAAAGTGATCCCCCTCTTAAAATCTATAATATTTGAAAAAAATCCAAACAACCCGGAATTCTCTAGCGACCTGATAAAGAAAAAAAAATGTCAGTAAAAAAGTTGGGAAAAACGGGTTGTGGACAATTACGAACACGCGCCAAAATTTTTAATTATTTGATAATATTTACTAACCCAACAGCATAAGAATGTAAACTTGCTTATTGTTTTCTGTGAAGGGTTCGTTTTTTCGTTCAACCCGTTCCGTTTTTAGATAAACCCTACATGACGTTACATTTGTCGGCCATTTTGGGTTAACTGGGGCTTATTTACAAATTTCATGATTCCTTAGTTAATAATATTTAACAAAAACAACAAAATAATACCATTCGTAATGCCGATACACAGTTTTTCTCGCATTCTGTGTGGAAGCACGAACCAATTGCCCTAATATCATAAAAAACAAAAAATGATTCTTCAACCTTTGAAAACTCGTAGCCACAAAAGACAAAGCCGTTTGAATCGTTTTGTATGGAAGCACATCAAAAGCAAAATATATGTCGTTTATAAACTAAAATTCCATTCTATACAACATTGGTAATATTAGATCGTTACAAAAATAATGGGTTTTAAGATGCTATTTTAACACAGAATTTTGAGTTCCTTTCTAGTAAATTTTAGCATATATAATAATTAATGTGTTCCCAATAATAATTTGTAACTTTTTTCAGATAGAAAGTATTTTTTGATCATAGAAGCCCCTCAATGATGAACATGGCAAAACATGACTTCCGCCTTCTAATGTTTCATGAGTTCAAACTTGGCCACAATGCCTCCAAAAACTTCTGCCAATATCAATAGAGCATCGGGAGATGGGTCCACAAGCGATCAAACAGTACGAAGGTGGTTCCAGAAATTCCGTAGTGGAGATGAGAGCCTTGAAAATGAAGAAGGTAGAGGACGGCCGTGTAATCTTGACAATGAACAATTGCAGGCACTTGTTGATTAAAATCCACGTCAAAGTGTCAAAGAAATATCGCAGACACTTGCTGTCAGCACTTCAGCAGTTTCACATCATTTACAAAGTATTGGAAAAGTGAAAGATGAATAAATGGGTATCTTTTACGACGCTCAGCAGAGTCGTGAACGGGTTCAAAAAAACGAACGATAAAGTGTTTAAAAACATAAATATGCAACAAGTAAAGGCGACCTACGTCGAGAATAGATATTTTCCTACTTACCTATGACATTTGTTTGTATTTTTACGTAGTATAGATGGGTTTTTATTAGATGTAAAAAAAAATATTCTTGTTTTTTTTTTTTGCACAAAAACAAAATGGCGGTCGGTCGTGATTCTCTTACATAGCCCCCCCCCCCCCCACGACCGCCATCTTGGATTTTGCGATTTTGGTGTGACGAACAATTTAGTTTCTTATAAATAGCACTTCGAACGGGTTAAAAATACAAACAAATGCCACAGGTAAGTTTTAAAATAACTTTTATCGCCTACAGTTACTTTTATTTGTTGTATATTTGTTTTTTGAGCGTTTTTAGTCTGCTGAGCGTCGTAGAAGATACCCGAATAAATGTATGTTTCTGAAATCGGCCATTATTTTTGTAACGACGAATATCATAGAATTATTATAGCAGCAGTGGAATTCCATAGTATTAGAAGCTGATCTACCTTCATAAGGATGCGGGGGTGATGGATGGTACCGCTCGGTACAGCAGGGTTGCGGAGTCGGAAGTTATAAGGACCAACTCCGACTTTAACTCCTCGGATTCCAAAATATCCGATTCCTTAATTTAAAATCTTCCAATTTTAAAAACTCTGTTGATTGTTCGAGATTAAAAAAAATCCGACTCTGACTCTTAGGATTCTTACGAGTCCGACTACTTCAAAGACTTCCGGTTTCAACAATGCTCTGGAGGCCTCCTAGGTTTTATTTATTCTTAATCTAGTTCAAAGTTGAATTAAGTCTAATTTACTATGATATTATATATAAAAAAAAAAAGAATAAAAGAATAAGAATTGAATAAAAGAAGAACCAAAGAATGGAGGAATGAATGAATTGAAGAATAAAAGAATTGATGCTTGAATGGAAAAAAAGGAGAACCAAAGAATTAAAAGATGAAAGAATTGAAGAATAAAATAACTGAAAATAAAACTAGAAAAAAAAAAAAAATAGAAAAGATAAATAATAAAATCACCAAAAAAAGGAAAACGTAAATAATTGAAAGAAAGGAAAAAAAAAATGAAAGATTTTTTTTTTCTTCTTAAATAGAAGAAAGAAAAGAAAGGATAAAAAAGAAAGAAAGAGAGAAAGGTAGAAAGAGAGAGAGAGGGAGAAAGAGAGAGAAAGAGAGAGGGAGAAAGAGAGAGAGAGAAAGGGAGAAAGAAAGAAAGAAAAAGAGAGGGAGAAAGAGAGAGGGAGAAAGAAAAAGAGAGAGAGAGAAAAGGAGAGAGAGAGAAAGGTAGAAAGAGAGAGAGAGAGAAAAGGGAGAAAGAGAAAGGGAGAGAGAGGGAGAAAGAGAGAGAGGGAGAGAAAGGGAGAAAGAGAGAGAGAAAGAAAGAAAGAAAGAGAGAAAAAGAGAGAAAGAAAGAAAGAAAAAGAGAGGGAGAAAGAGAGAGAGAGAGAAAAGGAGAGAAAGACAGAGAAAGAGAGAGAGAAAGAGAGAGAGAAAAGGAGAGAAAGAGAGAGATTGAATCCTATTTTCCTCTCTTTTTATGGCACAGGTCACGCTGTACACTCCGGGCAATCCGTGGTCCAATCCGCACGCTGCACACAATCCGCACGCTGCAGTTGCACTCGCATAACACGAGCCATGATCACGCCAAGCCATTTTATGCAAAGAAGTGGAGCGGGGCGGAGACAAAGGTTCTTTTGAAAACTGCAACCCTTGCAAATCTCAATATCAATAGAATTGCTAAACCACTTCTCGTGTGTCCGTGTGTGTGTGTGTGTTTCTTGCCCCGACATTTTTTTTGGTTTTCCTTCCATTCAGCCCCAAACAAGGGGACAAATTGCCACTGAGACGTAAGGGGCTACTGTGAATCAGGGGCCCAGATTTTTAGGGGATTCCTAAGTGGGGGAGTTGTGCAACGAGATGTTTGTTCACAATTACATTTAAATTTCTGCGGGTTGGTTGAATCGGGGAAACAGGGAGCAGGGAGGGAATTCCAAGAGGCTTCCGCATTATTCTTTTAATTATTTTTTATTATTTTTTTAATCAAATGTTTATTAAAATTTGAAAATTTGCTCCTTGCGATTGAGCTATGTTTCAAACAAATTCCGTTTCAAGTTTTCTAATTAGCCGTAATTTGCAATTAATTCATGGCATTACTCGTCTCTCACTAAGTTTCTGTTTATAACTCTCGCCCCTTTTTGTAGCAGTTACATGAGTCACCAATTTTGTGGCAGCCAGTGACATGTGATTCGGCTTGCGCGATGAATCATTTTGGCGCTAAAATCAGATCACGTGATTAACATAACTCTTCAGTTCGAGACTGATTCGCAAACCGACAAGATGTGATCCTGCAATTCTTCTGCCGTCGGCCCGGCAGAAGAATCGACAAACTCCAGGATAAACATTATTTCGTCTTGTCTACATTCACTCAACCCAATGTATTATCCTTGTTCTGTTCTTGTGTTGCCTTCGAAAAAAACTGCATACCTCTTTAGTTGTGACGTCATCGTTTATTTCGTGAGGAATGGTGATCCTGTTTTGTTCGTTATAGTTAAGTCAGATTCGGCCAGACGAATTACTCCTCCAAGTAATCTGATTTTCTTCTCGAGATAAACCCCCCCAACTAAAATGGGCTTTCCAGGCTAAACCGAGTACAGAAAAGATGAAGTTGTAGCAGTTACCTCCTCCTTTCAAAACATAACTACACCGGTTTGCCGGTAGGTGTCGCTTTTTCACCGACAGGTGGCACTGTAAAGCGACACCAGAGTTATCTGCCCTTCTGACTATAAAAACCGTTGCAAACGGAAAATCCATCTCTCTTTCACCGACCAGCATCAGGAGAACAACGCTGGCATCAGCGCTCCGTCTCTCTCTCTCTCTTCTTCACCAGCCTCGACAGGAGTACGCTGACACTAGCGTTCCGTTTCACTCTTCTCTTCTGGTCAATTGGCATCGGTGGAACGACGCTAATACACTAGCGTTTCGCATCACGCTTTTCTCTTTTTCTCTTCAACTAGCATCGGCATAACAACTACCAACACGCGTGGTCAAACAACGGTAAGAGTTCTCAACTCATTTTCTTTGTGTACGGCTTTCAAAGACTTTTCCTACGCTGGATTCATTTCTTCTTATACCTTTTCAAGAACTGTTTTTCCATCGACACACATGCATACATCACACACTTCACCATTCCACGTACACACACGTTCAATAAACGTTATTTGAACTACTTCATTTTTAAAAATTAATTATTACTCTGTCTTTGCATGCAACATTGCTTGATTTACTGAACACGCTTATAATCGGGGGACACGACCCTCGATCCGAACAAAGTGTATTATCAGAACAGGTACTACACTTTAACTCGTTTTTGAAAAGTAAAATTTAAAAAAATAAACAGAAAAGAAAAAAAAATTGTAAATTCGGCCAATGTTACAAGGGCAGGTAAAAATAAGGACCGTTTTTTGTTGTTTTTTTAATATTCAAGACCAACGATTTTCTTTAATTTTAAATGGTTGCAATTGATTGGTTAATGTGAGTCACGTGAGACAAATCCTTGATTGTGATTGGATGCTGCTGGAATATTCTGTATCGGATACGTTATTACGTTGTTGTTTAACATATTTGATTTTTTGTCAATTTCTATTGATCAAAAACTATTAAATTATTTAAAATATTTTCAATATAAACTATTTTTGGTGCTTATCCAGAATTACGATGACATTCGAAAAACTAAAAATAAAACAAACTGATGAATATCTGTTTGATGTACGTACCTGTCACGGGTTGAATATATCCTATACCAAAAATCACGTAAGTTCATCAAGTAGTTTTTATTTTATGAAATAAAATTAAATTTTACCGATAAACCAATGACGTTGAAATATGGCCGCCATTACGGCTTATTCAAGGGAGATAACCCTAACTAGCGTATTGGCGGCCGTATTTCAACGGTATTCGTTATTCGTTAAAATTTAATTGTCTTTTATGAAAAAAAAAACTAATTATTTTACGTGATTTTTGGTATAGGATATATTCAACTCGTGACACGTACGTACATCAAACAGATATTCCTCAGTTTTTGTTTTTTTTTGGGGGGGGGGGGTTCGAATGTCTCCCTTAATCTGGATAAGCACCCATGTTGATATATCAGCAGCACTTTTGGTTATATTCAAGGGAGCTAAAGGGAGATAACACCCAAAATTCAAAACTTTATTTCTCTATTTCGCAAAAGTTTGTATTATCACCCTTAAATATGAACAATACGGCACCAATATTTCCCCCCTTATTCGTTTATCGATAAAATGTAGCAGTTAAAAATACTGGAAGCTATCTACATTAAAACACAACAACCTAAAATTAACAACATCACATATGAAACCAGTGGTAACATTTTAAAATGCTTAACGTCATGCGATTTTGTTCTGTGATGCCATCCAGCGTTGCTGAATTTAAATCGTCAACAATTTTCCTGGAACAATGCGAAAAAAACGTTCTATGTGCGTTTCTCCGCCGTCTTTTTAAAAAATTCTCTTCTTTCTCCAATTTTGTTCATTTACTTTTGACAAAGAATCGAAAACGTTCGTGAAACCTATGGAACATTTATTAATTTTTTTTTTATTTTAATACAAAATAAACATCAGAAACATTGAAAAAATTAAACAGACGAATTCTGTTATTTTTAACAATGTTTGCATACATGAAAAAATTCTGCCTAAATACCCACAATATATGTATATATAACAATATATATATATATATATATATATATATATATATATATATATATATATATATATATATATATTTCTTGAATGTGAGATGATATATATAATTATTTCCACAGTCAGACAACGCCGCAACCCACAACCTATGAAAGAAACAAACCGGAAGTCCTAACTCGAGTTTCGCCCTCCTTTGGGCTCATCAGTAGAACACATCCGAACTCAGGATTCGAAACCCGAGTCACTTGCATGGTAAGCGAGTACTCTGCCACTGAGCTACCTCGCCACATACAAGAATGTCTATTAATTTACACAGATTAAGCGAACCGCGGCGATGACCGACTGTGGAATTTACCTACACTTTTCAACAAGGGGTGTAGTCATCCAACTTTTCATAGGTTGTGTTCTGCGGCGTTGTCTGATTGTGGAAACAATTATATATATATATATATATATATATATATATATGGGAAAAAAGGATGAAGGTAATCCGACGTAATGGGAAAATGAAAAAGGATAACCAAAAAGGGATGTTTTTTATGTGTACATCAACGTTTCGTCTTTATTTATAAGACTTCATCAGGATGATAATATAAAGAAAAATGTCATGCAAGTACGTGCACATATAGGGTTGACATTATGGGAAGAAGGGAGGAAAGTAGTAGCCACTACTGGATATATATATATATATATATATATATATATATATATATTTATATTATACATATATGTATATATATATATATATTTATATTATATATGTATTATATATGTATATATATATATATATATATGTATATATATATATTTATATTATATATGTATTATATATGTATATATATGTAAATATACATATATGTATATATATATACGGTACAAATCACGTTGACACACCGGTTCCCCGTTAGATCACCGAAGTTAAGCGACGTTGAGTCTGGCCAGTATTAAATGGGTGACCATTTGGGACTACCAGTATGTTTATCTCGGCATTGTTTCCAGTCGCCATTGGAATCAAGCAGTGCCGACTCAGGAGAGGTGTTGTTAGAGATTGTGCAACCCTTGCTTCATAATTACACGCGCAGCCAGCCCCTTATAGGGGTATCCATAGTCTCTCTAGACTGAACGGAGGGCCTAAATTTATATATATATATTTATATTATATATGTATTATATATGTATATATACATATATGTATATATTTATATTATATATGTTTATATATATATATATATTTTATATTATATATGTATATATATGTTTATATATATATTTATATTTATATATATATATTTATTAATATTACATATATAATATAAATATAAATATATATATATATAAATGTATATATATGTATATATATATTTATATATATATTTATATTATATATGTATGTATATATTTATATTATATATATGTATATGTGTATGTATATATATTTATATTATATGTATATATATGTTAATTTATATTTATATTATCTCTCTCTCTCTCTCTCTCGCTCTCTCTCTCTATGTATATATATATATATAATCCAGCTTAAACATCCACAGGATAGTAATCCAAAGAATTTCAACCGGGTTTATAAAAAGTGCTCAATATCAAATAGAGCTTTTATATATGATTATTTTTATTTACACAGACATGTACAAAATCTGCGACACTGGCATGTCGATGTTATCGATCAACAGCTATTATAAACTGAGATCTCATCAGGCATAGTTAGAATCCGATCATAACCTCAGATCATATTTCGAAAGCTTCTTAGGTTTTTCGTGTTTATTTGGTTTATTGCCTTCCTAGTCAAAGGGAGATAATTCGTGAAGGATTAAAATATCTTCTTTTTCTATAAAGCGAAGATTAGAAATATTTTTTTTGGTTGGCGAAAAAATTCAGCTCCGAAAAATTGAACACTCTGGATTGGGACAAAAATCAAAAATGTAAATTGCCTCAGTCTAGAAGGATCTCTCCTTTACTGAGCGAACGCAGAACAGATACTACACTTTGAATTATTTGTTTGCAAAAATATGGAATGTATTTTAACAAATTAACAAGGCCATCAATTTAAAAAAAAAAAAAATGGGGGGGGAGGGGGGCTGGATTTTCCTCACATTAAAAACAGACCTTGTGTCCAACTGTCCCCTCGCGAGGAGGCAAGTAAATAGGGACATTCACAGCAAGAACTAATTTTATTGCCACAATGGAAAATAGTTTCTAAGAACTTCTCATCTGTGGAACACGTTACCACGAGACTGCTTCTCTGCGCGCTACAACATGGTCGTCTTCAAATCCAATGTCAACATTTTTAACAAGACTTTTTTTTTCCATCCTTTGGGCCAGGAACAATGTGTAGTATCTGTTTTGTTCTCAATCAGTGAAAGAGAAATCCTTCTAGACTGAGAACATTTTAATTTTGGTTCTTATCCAGAGTGCTCAATTATTTTTCAGGGAGAGAGAGGGGGGGGGAATGGATTTTATTCCCCCCCCCCCCCCCCATCATCAAAAACTGACCTTGTGTCTAACTTTGTCTTCGCGGGGAGGCAAGTAAAACAACAACAAAAACAGATTTATACAGGGTGGGCCAAAATAAGGGTCCTATCTTTAAATTTGAATAACTTGAATTTGAATAACTTCCACAAAATAAAAGTTAAACTCACCAAACTTTATGTGTGTGTAGACTGATCCTTCCGAGATTTTTTGAAATAAACAAAACAAATTTTAGCCGAAAAACACTTCTTAAAACTTACAAAAACTAAAGTATTGTTTTTTACACTGTTTTGAGTTTTTAAGCAAAAATAATGTTTTCTAAATGAGGGTACGTTCCTTAGGGCTAGTACGGCTCATGCTTGCTTCGGAAGGGGTCCTTTACCTATTCTAAAAAAAAAAAAAAAAAAATCAATAAATAAAAAAGTTATGAATTTTTAAAAATAGGACCCTTATTTTTGCCCACCCTGTATATACATTTTTTTAGATGATAAAATTGTCCGATAACAAAACGTTTGTCTGCGACAATTCACATTAAAACAAAACTTTTTTACTTATGTTTTTTGAAACGTATGGTTAGGGTTTAGACGAAATGGGTTTTTTTTTTTAAACGTAGTTCACCTCAACCAAAGCAAGCTGCCACTGTATACGTAAGGGGGCTACTGAGAATTAGGGTGGAAGTTTTGGGGGATCATCCTAAATTGGGAGCCGTGCGGCAAGATACCTGTTCACATTGGTTTTAAATTTCTGCAGGTCGATATAATTAAGGGAAACAGGGAGCAGGGAGGGAATTTCAGAAGTCGGCAGCACGAGGAAAAAAGCTATAGGATTCTAGACGTAAGGTTCGATGTCATTATATCTTGATTTTAATATTCGACACCAAAATTTTAAATAATAAACATTTCATTCATAAGTTTGTTTTTTTTGTTTTTTTTCTTAAACTTAGTTCACCGACCCCCCCCCCCTCCCCAACAAGTCAAGTTGCCACTGTAGACGTAAGGAGGCTACTGAGAATTAGGGTGAAGGTTTAGGGGGTCATCCTAAATTCGTGAGCTGAGCAGCGAGATGCCCGTTCGCGTTAGTTTTAAATTTCTGCATGTCTGAGAAACAGGGAGCAGGGAGGGAGTTCCAAAAGCCGGCGGTTCGAGGAAAGAAGCATTGGAGTAAGTAGGCTCTCCGGCATCTGGGGACCTCCACAGTGAATGGATGGGATTTTGCTGATTGTCAGGTTTCTAATTTCTGCATGTCGGAACAGTCGGGGTAACAGGGATTTCAGAGCAGAGCAAAAATCAATTTTATCGAACATTTGGACGAATACAGAGCGAAATGGACAATAAAGTTGAACAGTTTCTACAGTAAATTGAAGCTTAAAAAGTATTTAAACTTGTTAATTTGATTTTACTTGCGTGATTCAAAAAATGATCATGGCTAAAATCTTATATCAGTTTCTGATCTGCATCATTTCAATATGAAAAGAGAGCATGGGTTTAAATTTAAATAACATTTCCTTTGGTCTGTCACGCTTAAATTTAAATAGCATTTTCTTTGGTCTGTCACGCTTAAATTTAAATAACATTTTCTTTGGCCTGTCACGCTTAAATTTAAATAGCATTTGCTTTGGTCTGTCACGCTTAAATTTAAATAGCGTTTTCTTTGGTCTGTCACGCTTAAATTTAAATAGCATTTTCTTTGGTCTGTCACACGTAAGTTTCAAATAGAATTTTAGTTTTTCTCAGAAGATTAATTTTGAAATAGCATTTTCTTTGGTCTGTCACGCGTACCGTTTGAAATTCTATTTTATTTGGTCTAAACTCCTCACACCTGACATTATCCTGTATCTCTACAAAGCCACCATCCGCCCATGCATGAAGTATTGTTGCCACATCTGGGCTGGTGCATCATCTCTCCCTCCTTGACAAGGTCCAAAAATGAGTCACCAACCTAATAGGTCCCTCACTGTCAACCAAGCTCCAGTCCCTGTCCCATCGCCGCAATGTAGCATCCTTGTGCTTGTTTTACAAATACTTCAATGGATTATGCTCCGATGAATTGGCTGCTCTGGTGCCCCCCTCGACGTAAATTCACTAGACCAACTCGACAATCAATTAAATCCCATCCATTCACTGTGGAGGTCCCCAGATGCCGGAGAGCTTTCTACTCAAATAGCTTCTTTCCTCGTGCTGCTGGCCTCTGGAACTCCCTCTCTGCCCCCTGTTTCCCTGACAGTACTGATATGCAGAAATTTAAAATTAATGTAAACAGACATCTCGCTGAGCAGATCCCAGATTAGGTTGACCCCTCCCAACCTTCTCCCCTTTTCTTTCTTCTCAGTAGCCCCTTACGTCTACAGTGGCGGCCTGCCTTGTTTGGGGTTAACTTCGTTAAAAAAAATTTTTTTTTAAATATATATATATTGTTCAAAAATTATTATTTGTTTCATTTCACCTAAGGAAATTCAAGAACCAGCACTAAGTTTTGAAATAATCTTAAAACATTATTCATAAAATAAAACTCTTTATACAATTCTCATGACACCATAATCAGTTTTGATAATAGATAATTTTCCAAGCGGTTATCAGATGTGTTTTACATTTTTTTTTTGGTTAATGTAAGTTGATTTTATTAGTAAGACTGGGTATAATATGTATTTTCTTCATCTTCTGTAAAAAAAACAAATTGTCTCTCTAACAAATTTCACAAATTTTGTATAAATTATCAAAATTGTTTCTCTGAATATTATTT
>OY744554.1:4019510-4047010 GCA_963556195.1 Sepiola atlantica | reverse complement strand
TTTGTTTGTATTTTTAAACCGTTCCAACTGCTATTTATTAGAAATCCATAGTTTTGTCACACGAACATTGCAGAAAAAAATGGCGATGGGGGGCCCCCCCCATCGCCATTTTTAAGGAAGTAAGGCTAAGACGCCATTTTGTTTTTAGTGAAAACCGGTGTAAAAAAAAAAAAAAAAATTTATTTTTACATCTAATAAAAACCCATTTATACTACGTAAAAATACAAACAAATGTCATAGGTAAGTAGGAAAATATCTATGCTCAACGTAGGTCAGCTTCACTTGTTGTATATATATATATATATATATATTTTTTTTACCCCCGTTCTTGTTCGTTTTTTGGACCCCGTTAGCGACTCTGCAGATTATTGTAAAATATACCCATAAAATCTATGGTTGACGTTTCCGAAACAGAACCAAAGTTAGCACGTGTCGCCTAATGTACCAAATTTTTTTTATGTGGTTTATAAATTAGGTACTTCTTTAGATTAAGACCCGAGCTAACTTTGATCCTGACGCTAACCTTAACGACGGGGGGTCAAAGTTAGCTCGGGTCCTAATCTAGATAAGCACCATTAATTATCCAGTTTTATTTATAATTTTTTTTAGGGTAAAAAAAAAAAGTTCGGTTTTTGTGCTCCAAATTAATAAATTTAATATATATATATATATATATATATATATATATAACATGAAGTACTTATCCAGATTAGGTTTCAATCTAAAATCGACGCCGTCGGTTAGCTTGGGGGCACATGTTCGTCTTTTCCCACAGTCCGTTTTTTACAACTTTTTACTGACCAGTTTTTTTTTCTTTTTTCGGTGTACACTTACCTATCAGGCTGCTAAAGAATTCCGGGTTTTTTGGAAATTTTTTAAAAATATTTTACATTTTAAGAGGGGGGATCAGTTTCCAATGTTAATTCAACGTAGACTGATCCCCCTCTTTTTTTTTTTGACCATCTCAATTTTTAAAAAAAAATCTTTTTCGTTGTACAATTACCTATCATGTCAGTAGAGAATTTCGGGGTTTTTAGAAAGAAATTTTTAAAAATTGAGATTTTAAGACAGGGGATCAGTTTTCAATGTAAATTCAACGTAGACTGACCCCCCTCTTTTTGACCATCTCAAATGTTTAAAATTATTCTTGAACAAGACTGATCCCCCGTCTTAAAATCCCAATTTAAAAAAAATTATTTCCAAAAACCCCGGAATTCTCTATTGGCATGATAGGTAATTGTACACCGAAAAAGATTTTTTTTTTAAATGGAGATGGTCAAAAAGAGGGATCAGCCTACGTTGAATTAACATTGGAAACTAATCCCCCCCCTCTTAAAATGTAAAATATTTGAATTTTTTCCCCAAAACCCCGGAATTCTCTATCAGCCTGATAGCTAAGTGTACACCGAAAAAAGAAAAAAAAACTGGTCAGTAAAAAGTTGTAAAAAACGGACTGTGGGAAAAGACGAACATGTGCCAGCTTGGGTCCTAATCTGGATACGTACCGTAACATGTGTTACTTTATGTACCTCCTCCTCCAGGAGGTTAGACACAAGTTCATATGTGGGTTTTGGATGAAAGTTGTTTCTGTGGAACGAACTGGATTCGAACCCGGCACACCCAGGTCGTCAGTCCGCGTCGTTAGCCACCGTCACGCTCGTCACGTGTGCTATAACATTATTTTGTTCAAGAATAGGTATTGAAATTCAGTTCCGGTTTCTGCTTCGCCGACGTTCAAATGCAGAAAGTGTTTCCCATTATAATTTACATAAGAAAAGTAAACGTTTTTAATTGAAATTTTACGGCATCTTTTGTTTATTAAATTGTTTGGTGGAAGTACAGAATAGTTAACACCCATGTTAAGAATGGCTTTCTAAATAATATTATTTCAGCACGGTCTGTAAACTGCAGAAGTACCGTTATTTTCTCTTTTTTTTTTTCTGCTTCTCCAGAAGCTAACTTTGACCTCGGGGTTAGGCTTAGGGTCGGGGGTCAAAGTTAGCTGGGGTCCTAATCTGAAGAAGTACTTTTTTGTTTCTTTCTTGTACAGGGTGGGACAAAATAAGGGTACTATCTTTAAATTTGAATAACTTGAATTTGAATAACTTCCACAAAATAAAAGTTAAACTCACCAAACTTTATGTGTGTGTAGACTGACCCTTCCGAGATTTTTTGAAATAAACAAAACAAATTTTAGCCGAAAAACACTTCTTAAAACTTACAAAAACTAAAGTATTGTTTTTTACACTGTTTTGAGTTTTTTAAGCAAAAATAATGTTTTCTAAATGAGGGTACGTTCCTTAGGGCTAATACGGCTCATGCTTGCTTCGGAAGGGGTCCTTTACTTATTCTAAAAATTTTTTTTTAAAAAATCAATAAATAAAAAAGTTATGAATTTTTAAAAATAGGACCCTTATTTTTGCCCACCCTGTATTTTATTTTTTATTTTTTATCTTTTATTTTTAATTTATTAAAGAATTTTGTGCTGTTGCTGTTTCGCCCCGACATGTTAGGCATCTCTTTAAAAAAAAAAAAAAAAAAAAAAAAAAAAATGGCTAAAGAAATGTATAAACTTTGTTATGTACTTAGGTGGTACTGTACACCAAAAATAAATAATATTCATCCAGTATTTATTTAATTATAAATAAGAAACGATTTTATCTTTCGGTAGCCATTTTTGTTAACTCAAATTTTGTTTACTGGTTTATCTCCCTTGCTTATTTCATAAGTGAAAATGTCTAACGAAATTTAAGATCGTTTTTTTTTTTTTCGTTCCGACCGTCAAAAGTAGTTTAGGGTTTTAAAAAAAATTCGGTTTTTGTCTTGTTCAAAAGCTGAACCAGGACCAGTAACGAATAAAAAAAAAATACATAAATTTAATTTACCCTTCTCACAAAAATAAACCATAAAAATAAACATACGGTGAGTGTTTGTTTTTCTTTTTCTAAAAATTGGGTGCTTCCTTACTTTTACTCCGACATGAAAATAGCCAAAGAAATGTATAAACTTTTTTATGTACTTACGTGGTAGCTCAAAATAAGACTGTACACCAAAAATTACGCAAATTTATTCAGTATTTATTAAATAAAAGAAAGACAAACAAACAAAAAAAAACGATTTATCTATCGGGCGTCATTTTTAATCAGTTTTGGTTTCTGGTTGAGCAAGGGACATAACTCATTTTTTTTTTTTTTTTTTTTTTTTTTACCAATTTCAGAAAAACAACTTCTAATTACGATATAAGATTTAAAAAAAAAAAATAACATTTTATTAAATTCTATCTGAGAACCAAAATATTTGAGTTATCTCCCTTGCCTAATCAGAAACAGAAATGGTTAAAAAATGGCCACCGATAGATAAAGTAATAATATTGTTAGCCAAGGAAGACTATGAGGCATGTGTATGCAGTGTGATGGTGTATGGAAGTGAAAGCTGATCGGTGAGGGTTGAGAATATTCATTGCATGGAGATAAATTATATGACAAGCGATTTATTTTTTTATGTTAGTGTTTTTCAAGTTAATGTGAACAATATTGTGTCTATTCATATAGTATACATATATATATATATATATATATATTATGTATACATGGCAATGTAGCGTTTCATTCATTACATAAACTCTGGAGCCGACGAACCAAGATCCTGTTGAAGACTAGACTCCGTCTCTATAACGCGTACTGCGTGTCCGTCATGCTCTACAATAGCAACAGCTGGGCAATAACAAAAGCCATGCTTCTATTCATCTTCCTCCCACAAAGTAAGATGTGACACAAGGTCGGGAAAGTGGGGGGGGAAAACCCAGCGCTCGAGAATTTGAGCACTCTGGCCGTTTAAAAATTGCCTGGGCAGCCTCGTCGGCATTCCCCGGTAGGGGTGCCTCAGGCGATAAGCAATAAACTAACCCCCCCTCTCAAAGGGTGAGAAGACAAAGCCTGGGAGGGTGGACCTCCTAGAACTGCACAGGACGGACAACCGATAGACCGGCGTAAATCCAGACCTGAAGGCCCAGACAATACCGGTTTATTGGGCGGGGTAAAAACCCCTGGTTGACAAGCTGGATGTGTGCCACCGCAGACACCTCCGTTCCATCACAGGTCACTGCTGGCCGAAAAAACTTATCAGCAACAAGGCATTATACGAGCTGTGCAACGAAAAACCCCTCTCCACAAAGGTCGCTGAACAAAGATGGTCTGTTAGGCCATGTCCTACGAATGGAGCCTGCCACTCCCGCACAGAGGGCACTAGACTTTGCCGTTACTGGCTCGCAAGCCTACCAACCGCGACTAGGACGGCACTGCACAAATCTGATGGGCACACTACGTGCTGGCCTCAAGCAGGTGGGACGAGGACCACTACGTACAGCGAAACAACTTCATTGCCTACGACAACTTGCGCATGACAAGGTCAGATGGCCTGGGACTAGCATGGAGGACTGATTGCAGCTACGGGATGTCATTTAACTACCGTAGCCGCAGAACAGTTTTAATAATAATAATGCATATAGTAACAGTCCTATCTTTAAAAAAAAAGGGTCACTCGGCAATATTGCGCTTAATTTAGGGTTCTAAGTTGTCTTTCACAAAAATTATTCAAGTTGAAAACTTTAGTGAACAAAATATTTGCCCTGTTATCAATTTGTGTTTCTGTTCATTTTTACGTGGTGCAAATCTAATTTTTGATTTTATTGTTAGAAGAAAAATCTAGATTGATCTCTACTGTCCTATGAATCATTAAGAAGATTCAATGTGTTAGCTGTTGAAATGAATCGTATATGAACACTCAAATTACTTAAACAATATTATAAGCTTATGTCAATCAATGAATGTTTCAATGCGTATTACCACATCTTAGCAAAGGCAGAACTGATAAGATGCGGTAATACGCATTGAAACGTTGGTTGATTGACGTAAAGCTATAATATTGTTTATGTGATTTTATAAATGCTCTACTTTGTATTGAGCACTCTTGAAAAAATTGGTTTATGTTCATTTTATTAACATATTTCAACTTGATCAATTTATATATATATACATATATATATATATATATATATATATATGAAGCAATCCAACAAAAGATATAAGCGTCAACTAATATCTTATAATTAGTGAAACATCCGGATACAAACTGAAGCTCAATAAAGGACTTTAAGATACTTTGCTTGAACTTTGAATTTTAATAAAATTTGGTTGACACCTTATTTTATTACTTCATTTTATATTATAATATATATATTTATGTAATTATTTTTATTGGTGATTGCAGCGTTCGATTTTTTGCTTACTATTATTTCTATAAAGTTAAGGGCGACTAATAATGCAATTTTCTGCATCTTAATCACTTAGGAAGTGAGATAAACGAAATAATAGTAAGCAAAAAAACAACGAACGCTGCAATCACCAATAAAAATAATTACATAAAAATACATTAAATATTTAGGTGATAAAAATCGTACATATTTCTAGACAGAGCGTCTTGGTCCGATGGTAAAACGCTGGACTATAGACATCAATATCGAAGGTTCGATCTCTGTAAGTTAGCCATGCTGATGACGGCTGTGAGCCAGAAACACGTGTCCATGGATTACTTTTATGTACATATAAAATAAATAAAAATATATATAACTCAAAATGTTGTCCTAATGACCGTTTTTCCACGCGATTTTTTTGTTGTTTTTTGTTTGTTTGTTTGGTCACAATGACCCACTGTGTGGTGTAGGTTATTTTCAATTTGAGAACTTTTCTTCTTTGTGAATTTTTTTCTGATCTTGGTGTTGCAGAGTCGATATTGGCATAATATAATGTTAGTTGGCCCACCTCAAGAGAAACGAGTTGTAAATATATATCTCACAGAAATGTTATGTTTGTTGAAAATGTGAAAAAAAAAAAAAATGAAAAACATGTTTATTGGTATATAAAATGAACCTGACTTATTTATATATGCTCTGTTGTTACTGGTTGACAATCATCGAGCTGAATTTTTTAATTTTTTTAAGAGAATACTAATTAAAAGCTACTGATAGTATATGCTAACACATTTATTGTCATAATTCATATATATATATATATATATATATATATATATATATATATATTTTTAGGACAAAATTATTAACTGTTTTTGCTTGATAAGACTTTAAAAATTTTTTTTCAATTTTCCGAATAGTCGATTTAATATTTCGGTTAAATTTGTGTGTGAGTTCCGTGGGTTTCTTGTTCATTTTTTTTTTTTTTCATTTTTTTGCGAGTACTTTCGATTTTAATCGTCAAATCATCATCAGGCGGTGTTAGTTTTGGTGTCTTTACTGTTGATTTTTTTTTTTTTTTTTTTTTTTCAGCTATACGACTTAAAAATGAGCGTCTATATTAAGATGTTGCATGCAAACGGGATTACGTTCTAAGCGCGTGCAAAATTCAAAAGTATGATTGCTTAACGGCTAAGAATTTGGTAACGTTAATTACTATGCGAGACACGATAAGATGCTGTGACTAGTTTCGTAATTAACATTATTGATTCTGGGATGTTTAGTTTTTATGTAGAGGGCTTCAATAATTTTTAATGTTTTGGTGTTGGTATCGTGGTGTATTATTTTAGTATTGTTAACTAGTATGTGTCTATATTGAGAAAGAGGGGCAGTCATGTTTTTTAGGTGTTGGCAAATGGAGCTAATGTCAGAGAGATGTAAGGTTAGTCTTTGGGAAAATGTTGTGGTAGTGAAACCGATGTAACAATTTTATTATTGTCGGAGATACATTCTCCCATGGGGCAGTGAAACTGATATATTACATGTTTTTTTTTGGTCTGAGAAGTGTTATTTTTTAACTACGCGTTTTTTTTTTTTCATTTTTATAATAAATGATGAATCTTATTTTTATTTTATTAGCAGATGGGGGGGGGGATATGTAGCAATATTTTCGAAATGACTTGCGAAAAAGGAAAGAAAAATGGAACAAGAAACCCACGGAATTTACACCAATTTGACCGAAATACTAAATGAACTATTTTGAAAATTGAAAAAATAAAATAAAGTCTTATCAAGCAAAAACACTGTTATTTAATAATATGCTGCCTAAATACACACACTGTATGTTTGTGTGTGTGTGTATGTATATATATATATATATATATATATATATAAATTATATGAGAAAGGAAGGATGACGGTAATCCGACGTAATGGGAAAGGAAAAACCAAAAGATGTTTTTTAGGTATTCATCAACGTTTATTTGTAAGACTTCTTCAGGATGATAATTTTAAGAAAAATGTAATTTCCCGTATATAGATATATAGATAGATATAGATAGATAGAGAGAGAGAAAATGTGACTCGTTGGGTCGCCCATTGAGCTCTAGTTATATTATTTGAATCCGGAAAAAGGTGACCGGCAATAAACCCCACCTCCCTACCGAAGGGGAGGGTAATGCCTAGGGGTTAGTCCAAACACTCCCTGATTCAGACAAAAGCATCAAACTCCTTGCGAAGCAGACGCTAGAATCGGACCGTCAGGAAGATGGTTTCATGGCGTACAAACATATACTACACTTCCCTCCGCCGAAATGAGATGGTAATGCCGGAGAGGGTGTATCATGGCAAGTGAATATATTCCTATTCCAGCCGCTTCTTCGACTGACTGTTTTCCTCCTACATAGCTTTAGTGTCTTCAAGACGAACGTCAATCGCCATCTCTTGTCTTTGCGTCAATCACCTGTCGTTCTTTTTAGCTCCTTACATCAAGTGGCTTCATGCCTTGTCTGGAGCGACTTCCATGAAAGAGAAAAGATAGTAACCTCCCACACCACCCCGCTCCACTTGAATTGAGCATTCAAAGATAGTAATGATAATAGTTATCTTTCAGACAGATATCAAATCGCCATTTGTAATTGGGATAAACAGTCAGCTACGTGCTCTTTCTTTCTTTTTCTCTATCTCTCCCTCCTCTCCTTCCCCCTTTCTCTCCCCCCCCCCTACTCTCTCTCTCTCCTTCCCCCCTCTCTCTCTCTCTCCTTCCCCCCTCTCTCTCTCTCCTTCCCCCCTCTCTCTCTCCTTCCCCCCTCTCTCTCTCCTTCCCCCCTCTCTCTCTCTCCTTCCCCCCTCTCTCTCTCTCCTTCCCCCCTCTCTCTCTCTCCTTCCCCCCCCTCTCTCTCTCCTTCCCCCCTCTCTCTCTCCTTCCCCCCTCTCTCTCTCCTTCCCCCCTCTCTCTCTCCTTCCCCCTCTCTCTCTCCTTCCCCCTCTCTCTCTCCTTCCCCCTCTCTCTCTCCTTCCCCCTCTCTCTCTCCTTCCCCCTCTCTCTCTCTCCTTCCCCCTCTCTCTCCTTCCCCCTCTCTCTCCTTCCCCCTCTCTCTCCTTCCCCCTCTCTCTCCTTCCCCCTCTCTCTCCTTCCCCCTCTCTCTCTCCTTCCCCCCTCTCTCTCTCTCTCCTTCCCCCTCTCTCTCTCTCTCCTTCCCCCCTCTCTCTCTTTCTCCTTCCCCCCTCTCTCTCTTTTTCTCCTTCCCCCCTCTCTCTCTTTTTCTCCTTCCCCCCTCTCTCTCTTTCTCCTTCCCCCCCTCTCTCTCTTTCTCCTCCCCCTCTCTCTCTTTCTCCTCCCCCTCTCTCTCTTTCTCCTCCCCCTCTCTCTTTCTCCTTCCCCCCTCTCTCTTTCTCCTTCCCCCCTCTCTCTCTCTCCTTCCCCCCCTCTCTCTCTCTCCTTCCCCCTCTCTCTCTCTCCTTCCCCCCTCTCTCTCTCTCCTTCCCCCCTCTCTCTCTCTCCTTCCCCCCTCTCTCTCTCTCCTTCCCCCCTCTCTCTCTCTCCTTCCCCCCTCTCTCTCTCTCCTTCCCCCCTCTCTCTCTCTCCTTCCCCCCTCTCTCTCTCTCCTTCCCCCCTCTCTCTCTCTCCTTCCCCCCTCTCTCTCTCTCCTTCCCCCCTCTCTCTCTCTCCTTCCCCCCTCTCTCTCTCTCCTTCCCCCCTCTCTCTCTCTCCTTCCCCCCTCTCTCTCTCTCCTTCCCCCCTCTCTCTCTCTCCTTCCCCCTCTCTCTCCTTCCCCCTCTCTCTCCTTCCCCCCTCTCTCTCTCTCTCTCCTTCCCCCCTCTCTCTCTCTCTCTCCTTCCCCCCTCTCTCTCTCTCTCTCCTTCCCCCCTCTCTCTCTCTCTCTCCTTCCCCCCTCTCTCTCTCTCTCTCCTTCCCCCCTCTCTCTCTTTCTCCTTCCCCCCTCTCTCTCTTTCTCCTTCCCCCTCTCTCTCTTTCTCCTTCCCCCCTCTCTCTCTTTCTCCTTCCCCCCTCTCTCTCTTTCTCCTTCCCCCCTCTCTCTCTTTCTCCTTCCCCCCTCTCTCTCTTTCTCCTTCCCCCCTCTCTCTCTTTCTCCTTCCCCCCCTCTCTCTCTTTCTCCTTCCCCCCTCTCTCTCTTTCTCCTTCCCCCCTCTCTCTTTCTCCTTCCCCCCCTCTCTTTCTCCTTCCCCCCCTCTCTCTTTCTCCTTCCCCCCTCTCTCTCTCTCCTTCCCCCCTCTCTCTCTCTCCTTCCCCCTCTCTCTCTCTCCTTCCCCCCTCTCTCTCTCTCCTTCCCCCCTCTCTCTCTCTCTCTCCTTCCCCCCTCTCTCTCTCTCTCTCCTTCCCCCCTCTCTCTCTCTCTCTCCTTCCCCCCTCTCTCTCTCTCTCTCCTTCCCCCCTCTCTCTCTCTCTCTCCTTCCCCCTCTCTCTCTCTCTCTCCTTCCCCCCTCTCTCTCTCTCTCTCCTTCCCCCCTCTCTCTCTCTCTCTCCTTCCCCCCTCTCTCTCTCTCTCTCCTTCCCCCCTCTCTCTCTCTCTCTCCTTCCCCCCTCTCTCTCTCTCTCTCCTTCCCCCCTCTCTCTCTCTCTCCTTCCCCCCTCTCTCTCTCTCTCCTTCCCCCCTCTCTCTCTCTCTCCTTCCCCCCTCTCTCTCTCTCTCTCCTTCCCCCTCTCTCTCTCTCTCTCCTTCCCCCCTCTCTCTCTCTCTCTCCTTCCCCCCTCTCTCTCTCTCTCTCTCTCTCTCCTTCCCCCCTCTCTCTCTCTCTCTCTCTCTCTCCTTCCCCCCTCTCTCTCTCTCTCTCTCTCTCTCCTTCCCCCCTCTCTCTCTCTCTCTCTCTCTCTCCTTCCCCCCTCTCTCTCTCTCTCTCTCTCCTTCCCCCCTCTCTCTCTCTCTCTCTCTCCTTCCCCCCTCTCTCTCTCTCTCCTTCCCCCCTCTCTCTCTCTCTCCTTCCCCCCTCTCTCTCCTTCCCCCCTCTCTCTCTCTCTCCTTCCCCCCTCTCTCTCTCTCTCCTTCCCCCCTCTCTCTCCTTCCCTCCTCTCTCTCCTTCCCTCCTCTCTCTCCTTCCTTCCTCTCTCTCTCTCTCCCTCCTCACCCCTCTCTCTCTCCTTCCCCCCTCCTCACCCCTCTCTCCTTTCCTCTCCTCTTCTCTCTTTTTTTCCTTCTAAAACAACTTGTGAATTTTCTCCCTTGTAAACAATTCCTTCTGTTATCAGTCGATACGTGTTTAGCGATAGAAATGTTATTTTGACAGACCAACCTTCACACATAGCCTCATCTCCAGATCATAATTCCTACTTAAACGTGACAGACCAACGAAAATGCTATTTCAAACTGAAGCGTGACAGACCAACGGACAAATCCTCTCATACATGAAACCATCTCAAAGATGTGTCATCAAATATTTCAGCTTTGTTTTGTTATGGAAACCGATTCGAGTTAACTCCCCTCCCTCCACCTCCTCCTCCCTTTATTCCATCTCCTCCTCCTCTTCCTCTTATTCTATTTTTCCAATTTTTACTCCTCCTCCCCTTTATTCTTACACCCCTCTCCCCTTTCCTTTTTTCCTCCTCCTCTCATTCCTATGCTTCCTCTTCCTACGTCTCTTATTCGATTCTCCCCCTGCCTCCTCCTCCCCTTCTGATTCATACGCCTCCTCCTCTTATTCTATTCCTCCTCCTCTTCTTTCTAATCCCCTTCCTCCTCCTCCTACTACTCTTATGATAAATACATTGAGAGATTCTCTAATTACGTGTTTCTCCCCACGAGGGCAAAATTATAAACAAGGTCGGCTTTTAATGTGGGGGAAATCCAGCTCTCCTAAATAATGGGAACTTTGGATAGGGGAACAACAATTTTTAAATGCCTTGGGGTAAATTTGTCGTTTCTTGCTCAAAATGGCGGACAACTCTGACGTCAATGAAGCGTCTGCTATTTTCCGATCTTACAAATGAGTAAGTAAACCCAAATAAATTGTTTTGGACTAACTGTATTTCCTTTAAAATTTGAAATTAGTCCAAGACATTTTATTTGGGTTTACCTGCTTATTTATGAGGTCGGAAAATAGCAGACGATTCATTGACGTCAGAGTTGTCCGCCATTTTGTCCCAATCCAGAATATCCTCTTTTTGGGGAGTTGGATTTTCCTCACAAAAAAAAAATCGATCTTCTGTCCATCTCTGCCCTCGTGGGGAGGCAAGTAAATAGGGACTGAGAAAGAGCCGAATTAATATATGCATTTATATAATAAAATCGTCAGACAGCAATTCAGGGTGCTTGTACAGGTTAGCGTACATATGAAAATCGCAGTTCCAATTAAATTAACCGCAAAACTCTTTGAAATTCTTATGTATCAAGCAAAAATCGGTTTGTACACCAAAAATTAGCAAAAACAATCGAGTAGAATTTTAATAAAAATCCGTTTAATCGGGTTCGGCCATTGATTCGAGCGAAACACACGAAATTCAGTGGGAGATAACTCACTGTCATATTAACAAGTAATAAATCAATGGCAGTCATCAAAATACGATTAAACTGATTTTTATTTTTAATTAAAATTCTACTCGTTTTGATGAGGATACTTATTTAAATCTGCTGCGTAAGAATATAATACTTTTTTTTTTCTTTTTTTTTTTGTATTGATAATTTAATACGTACGCTTCTCTGTACAAGCACCCAATTCAGGTTTAAACGAAACTTAATTTTTTTTTTTTTTTTTTAAATATTTAAAATAATTTTATTCCATCAAAGTAATGACCAAACGATACATAAGTAATTTTTAATTAAACTTCACAAAAATCCAATTAACAGAAAAAAGGGGAAAATGCTATTTCGTCATCATCATCAGGGAGGCAAGTAAATAGGGTCTTTATCAATGTTTGGCCTTTGTTTTGTATTTATAGGAAGCAGGTTGTCATATTCCTCATATCTGTTGTTGTTGTTATCAACTCACTTGGAGTTTTCACACAAGTCCTTATCAGTGATTTCTCACAGACAATAATCGGTGGTGTTCCCTGGATTCTGAGTGACAAGTCTCCCCAGATTTCCAGTACTCTCCACCTCTTTCGATAACTATTGCAAATCATGTTGCGTTATTGCAACAGCCACTTACCATTGATTTCTCACTGGCAACGACCATTGGTATTATATACCTCCTCTTCAGGAGGTTAGGCACAAGGCCATTTTTATCTTACTCCCACAAGGTAAGATGTGACCCAAGCTCGGGTCGGGAAAGTGGGACTTGAAAAGCCAGCGCCCAAGAAGGTGAGCACTCTGGCCATTAAAAATTGCCTGGGCAGCCCCGTCGGCATTCCCTGGTAGGGGCGCCTCAGGCAGTAAGCAATAAACTTACTCCTCCCCAAAGAGGGGAGGCAAAGCCTGGGAGGGTGGACCTCCTAGAACTGCACAGGACCGTCCCATAGACCGGCGTAAATCAAGCCCCGAAGGCCAAGACAATACCAGTTTATGGGGTGCAGTATCCATCGGAACAGATTCTACACTTTCTTCCCTGGCTGAATTTACCATTGGTCTTATGGATTTGGGTAGCAATAAGCCTCTCCAAGGTCTCGGTACTATCCAGTGGTCCTTCCTCCTCAACCTTTCCATTCTCTTTGGCCCTTCACGACTATTTTGCGTTGTATCAGACGAGGCTAGTGTCATCACATTGTATGTTGTTTTAGGTGGGTGTGTGTGGGGGGGGGTATGAAAGTTCTTGCAGCTCCAGCTTCTCTGGAATCATGGGGTGGTCATCCTCCTCCTCATCATCATCCTCATCATCATCCTCATCCTCATCATCCTCCTCATCATCATCCTCATCATCATCCTCATCATCATCATCATCCTCATCATCATCCTCATCCTCATCATCATCCTCCTCATCATCATCCTCATCATCATCATCAAAGAATATTTTAGACAAGAACACTCGAGTAGTAATGAATGAATGATAATTACTTAAGATGCCCGCCCTAAAAAGATAGGTTAAGCCGAGATGTCGTCTTTTTTCTTCATCCTTCATTTTTTTTTTTTTTTTTACAACTCATCAAAAACTAAAAACATTTTTAATACAAATATTATTTTGTGTTAAAATGAAAAAAAAAAATATATATATATATATATAATTTTTTTTTAAATTTAAAAAAAATTTTTTTACAACTTATCAAAAACTAAAAACATTTTTATTACAAATATTATTTTGTGTTAAAATGAAAAAAAAAATAATTATATATATATATATATTTAAAAAATGTTCTTATACTGTAATATAATAAAAGCTAACGTATGTGTCAGACTTGTTTCAATAATCATGTGTGCAAATTAAAATTTTATGAGCAAAGGAAGAGAGGCTTAATCTCAATAATATCTGATAATAATAAGAAAAAGAATGTCTTTCACTTTTAATAGACACAAAATTATTCCCTTATTAAAAGTAGCTTCTTTTGTAAGAATCGCAGGCTTGTGGAACTCTCTTCCTGCTGACTGTTTTCCTCCTACCTATAACTTTGGTCTTTTCAAGACTAAGGCCAATAGGCATCTCCTGTCTTTGTGATAATCATATTTAATTCTTGTTATCTCCTTACATCAAGTGGCTTCATGCCTTGTCTGGAGAGATTTCCATGGAAAAAAAAAAAAATTCCCCAAACTTCACTTTCTCTGGAGTATTTTAAAGGTTTTTTTAGAAGGCATCGACACAACCTCCCATTTTGAAAATTCAAATATTTCAGAGTTCATAGTCATTAGACACCGATTAAGCAAAATTCCCTGACTTTCCCCTATTTATCGGCTCCCTCTCCCAATCCCCAACCTCCCCCCAAGGGAAGATTAAAAAAAAAAAAAAAGGTTAAGCCTAGGTGTCGTCTTTCTTCATCCTTTTTTTCTTTTTACGACTCGAAAAAAACTGCAAACATTTTTTAACACAAATATTTTATTTGTGTAGAAATTAAAAAAAATAAATAAAAATAAAAATAAAAAAATTAAAAAAACGAAAATATGTTCTTCCATATAATAAAAGCTAACGTACGTGTGCCAGACTTGTTTCAATAATCACATATGCAAATTTAAATTTTATGAGCAAAGAATGAGAGGCTTAATCTCAATAATATCTGATAATAATAATAAGAAAAAGAATGTCTTTCATTTTTAATATAGACACAAAACTATTGACTTGACTTGGTCCCTTAACCCCCTCCTGGGTCGTAGGGGCGCTGCACCAATGAACTCCACACCAGCTGTCTCCACTTCTGACGGTCATGGGCAATGGACTATTACCTTATTGTTAAAACAACGAAAGAGAAAGTTTTCTTTTTCTTATCGATGAGTTTCGTTTTAATGATTTCAAGTAGTTAATAGGAATTGAATTATGAAGCGATAGCAAGCGGGCAAAGCCTGCTAGTTTTAAATAATTTCTGATGTTATAAATGTTTAGGGCCCCCCCCCCCCCTAAAAAAACCACGCATGACACTAGTAAAAACTCTCTTCCTGGAATTCAGTCTGGGATCAAAGTGGAGTATCTGTTCTAGTAGTAAGTCTATAACATTAATAAAGATGCGTCGAGTTTTTTTTTTTTTTTTTTTTTTTTTTGTTTTAATGGAAATCGCTCCAGACAAGGCATGAAGCCACTTGATGTAAGGAGCTAACAAGAATTTGTGTCGAATGACTATGGATCAAATTCAAGGCAACTCTGAAATATTTGAATTTTCAAACTGGGAGGTTGTGTCGATGCCTTCTAACAACAACAAAAAAATAAAATAAATAAATAAATAAAAATAAAATAAAAAAATAAAAAAAAAAGATTAAAAAATCAAAATAAATTTTAAAAAATTTTTTTATAAAAAACACTCCAAAGAAACTAAAGTTTGGGAATATTTTATTTTTTTAATTTTAATTTTTTTAATTTTATTTTTTTTACTGGAAATCGCTCTAGACAAGGCATGAAGCCACTTGATATAAGGAGCTAACAAGAACGAAAGATGGTTATCGCAAAGACAAGAGATGCCTAGTGGCCTTAGTCTTGAAAAGACCAAGATTATAAGTAGGAGGAAAACAGTCAGCAGGAATAAGTTAAACCAGATACCTAGTAGTTAGCAGGGTGGCAGCGTCGGAAGGTATGTTGTCCGACTATCACTCCAATCTTTGAATTCCAAAGTATCCGATTCTGACTCCTAACATTTTAATGAGTCCAACTCTGACTCCTTATTTTAAAGTTTTCGTTTGAATCGTTAAAAAGTGATTTTCAATTTGTAGTGGAATAGGGTAAAAAATGGATGGTAACATTTAATGCCGCAAAGACAAAACTCCTTTCCTTCAATAACTACAAGAAACTTCTTCAACCACCGATTGCCATGGCAAATAACATCCTACATGAGAGTCCAACTTTCAAATTCCTCAACCTAACCTTCACAGGTAACATGAATTGGAACAAATACGTTGAAGACATTGCCAAGGCTGCTGCAAAGAAGGTGGGCTCCCTCTACAGTGCTAGTAAACTCCTCACACCTGACATTATCCTGTATCTCTATAAAGCCACCATCCGCCCATGCATGGAGTATTGTTGTCACATCTGGGCTGGTGCATCATCCACTAGTCTCTCCCTTTTAGACAAGGTCCGAAAAAGAGTCTCTAATCTAATAGGTCCCACACTGTCTACCAAGCTCCAGCCCCTGTCCCATCGCCGCAATGTTAGTGTTACAAAAAACAAAGTTTTTAGTTATTTCTTTTAATTCTTTAAAATATTAATGTCCTCTTTTATCGAGGTCAAAGGTCACTCGAGGATACGGCTGAATGAGATTGTCAGTTGGAGTCTGAATAAAAATGAAGGTAGAAAAAGAAATACTTATTTTTTTATATCGGTCAGCTTTTTAGGTTATTCGTGTTGGCGGCGGGGTATATTGTTGTTGTTGGGGGGGGGGGTATATGCAAAAAAGCAAACGAAATAATCGATAAAATCCTCCGCTTAAAAAATATTCGATTAAAGAATTTATGGATTTTAAATTTCGGTATTTCGTGAAGATAACTAATCGATAGTCTGTTTCAGCTGGAGTCGCAGACCCCGCACTCCCACCCTATGCTCTAATTCTTTTCATTACGGAATATCTTAAATTATTCGAAATAATATCGATGCGGCATTACGTCTTCAGATTATGAAATCCGATTTTAATTCAGTTTAGTGAGTTTTGCACCACTTTTATGTCCCCTTACAAAGATTAAAATTTATGTTTTTGTTTTGCTGAATATGGGGCATCCTGCGGGATGCCAGACATTCAGACACTCCAGCCGAGAGATCTTTTTAAGATTCTAACCATCCCTTTAACTGTAATTGTTTCTATCTCTTGCACTTGGTTCACCGGGTATATTCGCCAGGTAGTTTTTTTTAAATGTGTCTGTGTGTAAAAAGAAAACAAAAAGAAGTTATATCCTATCTTGAATAGTCGATGTTCGATATACGAAATAAAGCAATTGGATAAAATGCAATATTTATTAAATCATCAATTGTTATATAAAAAAAAAAAATTGCACGCTTATGATTTTTATTGACTGATTACACCTATATATATATAATGTATATATATATATAATGTATATATATATAATTAGTAATCCAGGTAAAGTAAAGGTTCTTACCAAATATGATCTGGGGGAAGGACCAGATTTTCTTTTCCGCCTGATGAGATCTCAGTTTCTAACAGCTGTTGATCGATAACATCGATATCCCAGTGTTGCAGATTATGTACATGTTTGTCTAAATAAAAAATAGTGTGTGTGTGTATAAAAAGAAAAACCAAAAATATTTATGTATTCATCAATGTTTCGTCTTTATTTCAAGACTTCCTCGGGATTATTGGTGTGAAGAAAATAACGCACAATGTAATAAAATATCTGAAACAGACCAATCATCCTGAGGAAGTCCTGAAATAAAGACGAAACGTTGATGAATACATAAATAATATTTTTGGTTTTCCTTTTTTCATTACGTTGGTATATTATATATATATATATATATATATATAATAATTATATTTTTTTCTTTTATAAACCAATTTATTGTATACAGATTTTTATCATTAATTTACAAATTGTATGATCTGAGGTTAAGATCGGATTCTAACTCTGCCTGATGAGATCTCAGTTTATAGTAACTGTTGATCGATAACATCGACATGCCAGTGTCGCAGATTTTGTACATGTCTGTAAATAAAATTATCATATATATATATATATATATATTCTCATGACGTCTCCGGGGAGTCGGGCAGATACTCTATCTGTCCTAACTTTTCTGTGGCCATGATAGAACCTGGTAGTGTCCATATCCTCTCCTGGTGTTCCCAAATGGTCACCCATTTAGTATTGGCCAGGCTCAACGTTGCTTAACTTCGGTCAACTAATGGAAACCGGTGTGTATAAAGATTGAGATATTTTCCGACAAAAACAAGTCCCCCATAACAAGCAAAAAAAAAAAAATTTTATCTAAAGAAATTACAGCTGTTTCTCCATGGCCAATACAAACGGCACATTAAAACACAGACATGCAATAATTAAAAAGGGCTTATTTTATTATTTTACCGCTATTTCATGATAATACGATTCTAAGGAAGGGGTCTGTCCTTATACACTTGAATATAAGTTCAAATTGTTAAGGACGGACACATAATTACGCTCCTGAAGATCGGATCTACCGTGAAGCTGCAACAAAGTTATAAGCCCCCTTTTTAATTATTATTACACAGCTCTACCTGAAAGGTTATCAAACCTTTTGTTTGTGCAAAATATACTGTCTTGGTTCGGCTCTGTTGTGTTCCGATTCTCAAAGCTTTGTTGATTGTGTTGTTATATTTTTAAATAAAGATATTAAATCTTAATTTAGACGTCCATTAAAGGGGCCCAGGTTTCGACCATCCGAAACTTTATAAAAATTCCGGTTTAAAAACAAAAAATTAAAAAAAGTAACATATTCTGCTCGCATATATTTTAATTTTTTGTTTTTAGGGGGGGGGGGGCGTGCTTTATTTTCACGGCGGCATTAAAATATTTAAAGAAATGTATGAACTTTGTTATGTATTTACGTGTTAGCTGAAATAAGAGTGTACAGAAAATATTACGTAAATTTCATCCAGTATTTATTAAATTATAAGAAAAAGAAGAAAAAAACGATCTTACGTATCGTTAGACATTTTATACTTAGTAGGCAAGGGAGATAACTCAATTATTTTTTTTTCGGTGGTGGGGGGCTCAAAATGGCGACCGATAGATGAACTCGTTTTTTCTTTTTAATTTAATAAATACTGGATAGATTTGCGTAATTTCTGGTGTACAGTCTTCTTTCCAGCTACCACGTAAATACATAACAAAGTTTATACATTTCTTTAACTATTTTTTTATTTTTAAGAGAGGCTTAACATGTCGTGAAAGTAAAGAAGCACCTTTTTTCCTTTTCTTTTTTCTCCTTTTCTTTTTTCTCCTTTTCTTTTTTTCTCCTTTTCTTTTTTCTCCCTTTCTTTTTTCTCCCTTTCTTTTTTCTCCCTTTCTTTTCTCCCTTTTCTTTTCTTTTCTCCCTTTTCTTTTCTCCCTTTTCTTTTCTCTCTTTTCTTTTCTCCCTTTTCTTTTCTTTTTCTCCTTTTCTTTTTTCTCCTTTTCTTTTTTCTCCTTTTCTTTTTCTCCTTTTCTTTTTTCTCCTTTTCTTTTTTCTCCTTTTCTTTTCTCCCTTTTCTTTTCTCCCTTTTCTCCTTTTCTTTTTCCCTTTTCTTTTTTCTCCTTTTCTTTTTTCTCCTTTTCTTTTTTCTCCTTTTCTTTTCCCCTTTTCTTTTCCCCTTTTCTTTTTTCCCCTTTTCTTTTTTCCCCTTTTCTTTTTTCCCCTTTTCTTTTTTCCCCTTTTCTTTTTTCCCCTTTTCTTTTTTCCCCTTTTCTTTTTTCCCCTTTTCTTTATTTTCTCCTTTTCTTTTCTCCCTTTTCTTTTCCCTTGTTTTAGGTTGTTGTTGTTAAAGCAAGCACTTGTTTTAAAAATAACTCTCGCATAGTAAGGAAACTGGGCAAAATCGTCTTTTCCCAGCCAAAATGGCGGACAATAAATCGTCTGCAGTTTTCTGATATTTTTTTCCGACCTCACAAATGAGTAAGTAAACCCAAATAAATTGTTTTGGACTAAATTCCCCAACTGTATTTCCTTTTGAATATAATTTATGGTAAATTTGAAATTAGTCCAAAACAATTTCCTCCTTTGTGACGTCGGAAAACTGCAGACGATTTATTGTCCGCTATTTTGGTTGGGGAAACGACAATTTTACCGGAAACGGATATATTTAGTTCGAATAATAAGAAACTCCCCAGTTTATTTATTTTTCAATTATCAATAAAAAAAATGAAATAAAACTATTTTTTATAGAAAAATAAAGATATAATGTTTAAGCAAGTACTTGTTTTTTTTTTTGGGGGGGGGGGGGTCATAATGATAACACGAGAGGCATGAATCGGAAAAAACCCGAACCAAGATATTAATATTATTATTATTACAAATAAAAACATTTTTTTTGTAATAAAATAAAACTGATTCTTTTTCAAAATAGACATTTTAAGCAAGTACTCGTGTGTTTTTTTTTATGTTTTCCTTATAATGCTGACACGGTCGCAATCGGAACAGAACCGAATCAACACAGCAGATCCAGTTTATTATATTTTTATTATGAATACAAATAAAATAATTTTTAATTAAAAAAATAAATAAAAATAAAAAAATGTAAAAATAAAGATATCATTTTATTATGAATACAAATAAAATTTTTAATTAAAAAAATAAATAAAGATATCATTTTATTATGAATACAAATAAAATAATTTTTAATAAAAAAAATAAAAAAAATGTAAAAATAAAGATATTTTATTATGAATACAAATAAAATAATTTTTAATTAAAAAATAAATAAAAATAAAAAATGTAAAAATAAAGATATTTTTAACAAGTACATTTTTTTCTTATTGTGCGTTTCTCCAATAACCCTTCCATAGTACGAACATATTTATTCGAAATCACATCTACGTCTCCAGTTTTATTTATTTTTATTTTTATTTTTATTTTTATTTCAATAATACAAATAAAAACAAGTTTCTTTTTTTTTTTTCTTATGAGAAAAAAAAACCCAATTGATTTTGTATTTTTCAGTTAGAATTAATTCGCCACAAAAAAGAAAGAAAACACGTGTTCTTTTTTCTTTTGTAAGGTATTTATCGATGATACGAATTTATACCTCTAAAAGTTTGGATATCATTCTGAATCTGATATCTTTTCCCCGATTGTATAGCGTCGTTGTGGGAGACAGACAAAAAATCGCAGATGAATTTTTATGAAGAAAAAGGTAAAAAAAAGGGACAAATCTTAGTCAAATTTATGTTTTGGGTTTTCTAAACTAAAATCAAATCCTAAAAACCTTTTGTTCAGCTTTTTTTTATTTTCGTTTTTAGTCAAAATTGGTTTGTTTTTCTGTTTTTTTAGATTTTATTTATTTTTATTTGCAAATGTTCTTTTTCTGCTCACCATGTGATTCTATTTTTAGCCTTTTTTTATTTTCTGACAATTTCCATGTTTTCTTTATTTATTAAATATTTAAAGCGTTTTATTTTGAATTAAGAGTAAAATGTTATTTATCAACTAAAAAAAAAACACTTAGTTTTTTAATACCTTTATTACAAACTTGAAGCTATTGATATTCGATGTCCATGCAAGTGTTTCTTTTTTGTCTTCAATTTAAATTTTCTTTAAAAAAAAAAACAACAAAAAAAAGGTTATTCGAAAAAGTAACCCAGCCCTGATTTATTATACGTTTAGTTTTTGTAAGTATGGATGTCCGAAAAGACAATAAATCTCGATTATAATGACGCTCTGTGTGCGAATGAAAAGTAATTTTTACGGCAATATTTTATATCCGTTTGTATTCTGAAGTTTAAAGAAATAAATTATTTGTAAACACAGAAAAAATACGTAAATTTGGGGCAAAAACAACAACAAATTATTTAAAAATCCCATGACATTAATTTTATTAACTTATTTTTTTAGTATTAATAAATAAAAAAAATCATTTTTAGACATATACAAATTTTCTTCAAGAAATGTCTGTAATGAAAACATGCCATGACGTTAATTTTATTTAATTTTTTTTAATATAAATTTAAAATTATATGCAAAAAAAAAAAAAAAATAATTCCTAGACTTTTTAATTGTATTTACTTGTTATTTCCATGTCAACTTTATGGAATTACTTAAAAAAAACATTGCTCGCAATTTTAGATTTTTACCGAGATTGTCTTTCCAGACATCCATACTTACAAAAGCTAAACATATAAATCAGGGCTGGGTTACTTTTCCGAATACTCCCCCCCCCCCCCCAAAAAAAAAAGAAAAGAAAAAAATTATAGTAATTTTATAGAATCACTCCCGTTTTCAATTGGGTGTTTTTCTTTATTTTTTGTTTTTTAAGAGTTACGATTAGAAATTGTTCTACGAGCACTAAAAAAAAAACAAACATTAAAAAACGATTGGGGACGGGAGTGATTCTATAAAATAACGTTATTTATATTAAAGTCGTTAAAGACGGTCGGGTCTACTGTAAAGAGTAAAAAAACATTATTTGGTGGGGGAGCAATGTTTTTTTTCTGCTGACTTTGTGATTGTTTTTAGCCTTTATTTTCTGGAAATTTTTGTTTTCTTTATTTGAAATGTTTTATTTCGAATCAAAAAAACATTTTATTTATTTAAAAAATTCATCTAAATTCAATATTTGGTTAATTAGTCGTTTCCTAGCTAAAACGGCGGACAATGAATCGGCGGCATTTTTCTGCAACCTCACAAATGAGTAAGTAAACCCAAACAAATTGTTTTAGACTAATTTCCAAACTGTATTTGTTTAAAAGTAATTTAATTAGTCCAAAACGATTTACTTACTCATTTGTGAGGTCGAAAAAATGCAGACGATTCATTGTCCGCCGTATTGGCTGTGAAACGACGAATTAACCCAATATTTCGTTAACTTCAGCTTATATCTTTATTGCAAACTCGATACTACTACTACTATTATTATTAGTAGTAGTATTATTATTAGTATTATTATTAGTAATAGTAGTCGTCGTCGATGTTTTTTTTCAGTTTGAATGTTTATTTAAGTTATAGAATCACTCCCGTCTGCAATTTTTTTTCTTTCTTTTTTAAATTTTTTTTTTAGGGGTTAGAAACCCCTAAAACCACAAAAACATGATTCTATAAAAAATAACCTTATTTATTTCCATTCAACTCAATCAACCGGATAAACATGTCTGACCCGGAAGTAGGTGATCGTTAATAACGCTTACTGGTCAGGAAGTGGGTGATCATTCTACTTTAAATTTATCTAAGAAACTGAACCCCCCATTCTAAAATAAAAATTGATATTTTTGTTTCTTTTTCGAATGGCCCTTGACCTTGAAAAGTGGTTACCCAATAGTAAAGAAAGAGGCTTCTGATGAGGGGGCAGGTCTTAATTGTAAATTTATTTGTCCATCTTGAATTTTTCAGCTGCCATTGAAATAACATCTTAACCAAATATAACAATTTGGTTCAATAAATAATTCAATAATATATGTATATGTAATATAATCTACGGTAAAATTGTTGTTTACCAACCAAAATGGCAAACAATCGTCTGCAGTTTTCTGATTTTTTTTTTCGACCTCACAAATGAGTAAGTAAACCCAAATAAATCGTTTTTGACTAATTTCCCCAACTGTATTTCCTTTTAAATATAATTAAAGTTAAATTTTAAATTAGTCTCAAATAATTTATTTGGGTTTACTTATTTTTGAAATCGGAAAACTGCAGACGATTTATTGTCCGCCATTTTGGTTGGGAAACAACAATTTTACCTAATCTGATTATTACGGTATTGTTAAGTCATTAAATTATTAATTGAACTAGGGTTTTATAAAAAGTAGAACTAATTTGGTTAAGATAATGTTGTTTCAATGGAAGCCATTTTAAAGCTGAAAAGTTCAATATAACATTATTCGGTAAATCGACGGCATAAACAGGTTCTTCAGAAATTCGAATAATATATATTTTGGAGTTAAAATCAATTTAGTATTTTTCGTCTTGAGCGATACAAATAAAAACATCGCTCCATGAGTAATACTATTACAATAAGACTCCATTTTGTTAAATCTCGATTATTCTATTATATTTACACATTTCAAACGTGTTTTTCTTCAGATTATATGCGTAATACTAAATAGATTTAAACTCGATATATTTTATTGCCTATACACAATTTTCTTTATGGCATTCTGTTTAGACCGTCAATCTCAACATTTACCCCTCTAGTACAAAAACAGTGGGTATTTTGTGACTATCTTACCCGGCGCAATTTACCCCCTAAAAAGATTCAAATTCTACTTATTTTATTTTTTATTTCTTTATTACATTTCAAGACTGAAAGAAGAATTCATTTTTTTTTTAAAATTTTTTTTAATTTCCTCACAAATGATAGTGGTAATGCCTGGGAGACTGGCCTCTTGCGACCGAACAGATAATACACTTTGATCGTACAAACAAAAAAAAACCACGGCCGGATAAAAATTAATACAGCTAGTGGTCAGGAAGTGGGTGATCATTCTACTTTAAATTTATATAGGAAAACTACTTCTATCGATCCTGACCCAATTTCCGTGAGCTTCGCGTCGGAAGCGTTCGACCATGCTACGTAAACGCCCGAGAGATGACGAGCCGAATGGTAGCAGCCGACAATTTCGATACGTTGCTGCGTCCGAAGATTTTTTAGTTATATTTTCAAGAAAAATAAATAAATAAAAAATAAAAAAAA
This sequence comes from Sepiola atlantica, assembly GCA_963556195.1. Classification (NCBI taxonomy): domain Eukaryota; kingdom Metazoa; phylum Mollusca; class Cephalopoda; order Sepiida; family Sepiolidae; genus Sepiola; species Sepiola atlantica. The sequence continues at coordinate 4,022,939 of OY744554.1, read as the reverse complement.
CTAGTAAAACATAGCGAAATTACTGTTATCAAATAAATACGTTTTTTTTTTTTACGTAAACAATGCGAAAAACATCTGGTAAAAAAGAAAGTTTGTTTTTTTTATTTTATTTTTATTTTTTTGCTGATGATCGCTGATTTACTAATCGGTCGGTATCTCTCCACCATTCGGCTCGTCATCTCTCGGGCATTTACGTAGCATGCCCGAACGCTTCCGACGCGAAGCTCACGGAAATTGGGGCAGGATCGATATATATATATATATATATATATCAAAATTTGTTGAAAAGAAATCAATAAAGTGCTCGATCGTAAGTTTTGGGAGAGCTCATATAATTTATGCAATTTCTGAAGGCGAACCAAGGCCTGTCCGTAACAATGAAGCCCTGGTTCGCCTACAGAAACTGTAATGTATAGTTTTTAAATAAATTATATATTCGGTATTTACTTCAACACTGAGTAGAGCTTAGGAGTGTAAAATATACTTAGGGCAAGTAAGCTGCACATAAACAATGAAAAAGGGGGCAAGACAAAATATCCTCCACTCTAATAAATACCAATGTTGTGTTTATTTGTATATATGTGCCGTCATGGAAAAGTTAGCCAGTAAAACACATACCCTTTTCTACCCCCCCCCCGACGAAACCCTTTTCAAGTGGTGAGGGGAAGCGAGAAAGCAAATAGCAAGTCTGTCAGTCACTTTGTTTACCCTACTGCTTGAAATGAATTCGGAAAGAAATTCTCCATTCCATATTTTTTCTTTAGGTCATCAGAAATGATTTTTTTTTCTTTAGGTCATCAGAAATGATTTTTTTTTCTTTAGGTCATCAGAAATGATTTTTTTTTCTTTAGGTCATCAGAAATGATTTTTTGTCTTTAGGTCATCAGAAATGATTTTTTTGTCTTTAGGTCATCAGAAATGATTTTTTTTGTCTTTAGGTCATCAGAAATGATTTTTTTTCTTTAGGTCATCAGAAATGATTTTTTTCCCCCGATTAGCCAAGATAATTAATCTGCTGTCGCTATAGTAAAAACAAGTCTTCATTTTTAAAAATGAATTGTTCCCAAATCAAATGATGTCGTCTACTAAAACTTCAATTTTGAATGAATCCATTTCAAAAAGTGACGTTCGTTTTATTGATTTGAAGAATATTTAGCTGACGATTATTTTTACAGCAAGAACACAAAGAATATTTAGTGGTTAAAAAAAAATTAAATTGCAATAATTTTTAATAAATAAAGAAGATATAGTAGTTTTATTTCAAGAATATTTGGCAATTTTAATAAGTCTATGGTTGACGATTACGAAACAGTACCGGAATTTGGAAGTATATAAACGTTATTATTAAAAAAAAAAAAATTGTTGTAATGTCCCCCCCCCCCTCCTGGTTCGTTTAAATACAATTAAATGTTTCACTTCTCAAAAAAGAAAAAGAAACCCCCCCCCCCAAAAAAAAAAGTTCGGTTTAAATTCTGTACAAGTAATCTTTTTTTATTATTATAAATATCTAAATATAATTCCATGAAAAATTGCCAGTATACTGAAATCATATGCCCTTAATAGGGTTAAGATGAAAATTCATATACGCTAAATGTACAAAAGCAAGGAAATTCCCAAATGTTTACACAATTATTGTCATTAAGGGTATGACTACATATCAACTAAACCATTTAATTATCACATCACTACAGTATAAATCTCTATGCATGAGTGGATGAAGTGCGTGAGGTGCGCTGAAGAAAAATTCCTACCAGTAAAATACATAGCCCTGTTGTACTCGCATACCCTTAATGACAATAAAAGTGTAAAAATTTAGGAATTTCCTTGCTTTTGTACATTTAGTGTATATGAATTTTCATCTTAACCCTATTAAGGGCATATGATTTCAGTATACTGGCATTTTTCATGGAATGTCACTACTTTTGTAAAGGCTATGCCTCAATACAATGGTCATTTTTAAGGGTTTTTTTTTTTTTTTTTTTAATTTTCTGGAAAACTAAAATATATGGTAAACTGAAATTAAAATGCCATCAACTAGACCCTAGAACCTCTATCTCTGCCAAAAATCAGCTGAATCCATCAAATAGTTGACGAGATACAGGGTGGCACATACGTACGTACACACGGATAACACAAATTCATGCCTGACCTTTCTGGATCTCTGGGTTGCCTTGACTAACGATGCTGAAATTCTACACATTTATAGAACCTATCAAATAAAAATTTTGTGCAAAGTTTTAACTAATTTGGTTTATTGGTTTTTGAGTTATGATTGATCAAAGAAATAAGATTTCCAGCATAGGCCATTCGTGTAGTCTATTAAAGGATAGAGCGCCCTTGATTATAACCTGACCCACTCACGATAGGGCAGTAACCAATTTTTTTTTGTTATGGGAGATAAATCCTGTGCATTTTTTTTGGGGGGGGGTACTTTTTTTTTTCTTCTTTTAGGCGCTCCAAACTGAGCTAATTTTACTCTCAATTCCGATTTTTCTTGTGTCTAACTTTGCCTATGGGGAAAGGCGAGTAAAATTAGGGACTAGAGAAGTTGGCCGTTTTTTAATGTTTCATTTTTCGATTTATGACGTCATCGTTAAGAATTGTCGTGATTTTGGTTACAGACGCAGGACATCTCTCTGTCTGTCTCTCTCTCTCTCTGTCTTTCTCTGTGTGTCTGTCTGTCTCTCTCTCTCTGTGTGTCTCTCTCTCTGTCTCTCTCTGTCTCTGTCTCTGTCTCTCTCTCTCTCTGTCTCTCTCTCTCTCTCTCTCTCTGTGTCTCTCTGTCTCTCTCTGTCTCTGTCTCTCTGTGTCTCTCTGTGTCTCTCTGTGTCTCTCTGTCTCTGTCTCTGTCTCTCTCTTTCTCTCTCTCTAGTTTTACTAATGATCGTACACAACGTGACATCCGGTTGTTCGACATGTGTTTTGTCACGTGTACAACGTTTTTATGAACAACAATGGGAGGGGACGGGTATAACTTGTTAAAATTCTGGGGTCTTTTTCGTTTCATGACCTATGTTTACTCGTCAGGATACCATCCTCCGAAGCATTACTGCCTCCTTTTTTTTGGGGGGGGGGGTAGCATATCTACTCTGCTGTCATGAGCTCCCAAACAATACCCCCTCTTTTGAGGATTGGGGGGGGGGGCATTGTAGTACATGTTTGTTCGTCATTGATACTATCAAGAATCTGCTCCCTCTGGTCGCATGTTCCTTCTTTTTTTTTTTTTTTTTTTTTTTTTTGCTAGTATTTAAAATTATTTTATTTTTATTTTTTTTTTTTTGCTAGTATTTAAAATTATTTTATTTGTTATTTATTTATTTTAAGCTAGTATTTAAAAAAATTTTTTTTTTTGCTAGTATTTAAAATTATTTTAATTTTTTTTTGCTAGTATTTAAAATTATTTTATTTTTTTTTTTTTTTGCTAGTATT
>OY744554.1:3990738-3993238 GCA_963556195.1 Sepiola atlantica | reverse complement strand
CTATGCAGGTCGGTAGAAAAATAAATTTTCTTGCATTTGGTAAAAGTTATTTGTTCCCTATTTTGTTTGCTTTCGATTTCTCAGCTGTATACTATACTGCATGATTGCTGTTGCCGGTGACCCCCCCCCCGCCCCCCGTAGGTTGAATACTACTCACCCCCCCTACACTCTAGTTAACATTTTAATTAAAATTATCTTTTTAAAAAAAATTATATTTTAATTTTTTTTAACAGTAAAAACATTGCATAATTTTGGTTATTCCGACTACATTTCTCATCTTGAGTGTTATCATCACAACGTTTCGGCCGCTGTAACTTCCGGCCTTCTTCAGGTGTATCTCTTCAAACTCGGGAATATTTCTGTCGAACTCGGGAATCTGGACGGAATTTCGAACGGAAGCCTTTATTTAATCCACGAGGGTAGCATGCTCTCGTTCCATCTGCCATAACTGGGAAGAAGTCTTCAGTAATTCGCAATTCTTCGTATCGCCCGCACTGAGGATTGAACCTTCAACCTTCAGATGACTGTCACTTAGAACTGAATTTTACTTAGAACTATATCCACTAAGTAAATTTAGGGTGACCCCCAAAACTTTCATCCTAATTCTCAGTCTTGTTTAGGGTGAACTATGTTAAAAAAAAAAAAATTTTTTTTAAAGAAATACTTTTTTTTACCTTTCATTTGTGATTAAAAGATAATTATTTAATATTTAATATCAGCCTTTAAAGTTCCGTGAATATCGGACCTGTTGAATGTAGCCATTTTTGTTTGCGTTACGAGCTGACTGAACAAACATGGCTACTTTGCTCAGAACCGACATTTACAGAACTTTAAAGGCTGATATTAAATATTATTATTTTAAATGCAAACATGTCACAGATAAGTTGGTGAAACAAAATAAACTGGGTTTTTTTTTAAAATTAATTTCCCGACTTTAAAATAATTTATGTCGGTAATAGTAAGGATTACTCAACATAGGACAGAACAGGTAACAATTTTTATATATTTCCAAAATGGCGGTCATTTTTGGAAATATCCGTTCTGTCCTACGCTATGAGGTTAAGAACTGGGTGATCATTTGACGTTATATATTTATATAGGAAATTGAGTATCAAATACTTTTTTATTAGTTTTGAATTTTTCCAGGTATTTTCAGAGTATTGACGCGTTTCACAATGACATGAAAATATTTAAAGAAATGTATAAACTTTGTTATGTACTTACGTGGTAGCTGAAAATAAGATTGTACAGAAAGAAAAAAAAAACGCAAATTCATCCAGTATTTATTAAATTATTAAAAAAAGAAAGAAAAAAAATGATCTCACGTATCGGTAGACGTTCTAGCTTACTAAATAGGCAAGGGAGATAACTTTCGGAAAAAGTCAAAATATAAGTAAAATGGCAACATATACATAAAAATCGTTATTTATTTTAATTTAATAAATACTCGATGAATTTGCGTAATTTCTGGTGTAGTCTTTTCAGCTACCACGTAAATACATAACAAAGTTTATACATTTCTTTAACTATTTTTGTTTTAAAGATATATGTCGTCGTGAAAGTAAATATTCACCTTTTTTTTTGTCGACACGAGATACATGGTTGCTTTATTTAGCCTGATGAGATCACATCAAATTTCCTAGAATAAGATTGTAGCGGAAACATGTATGCACATATGTAGCTAAAATGTTATACTATGTGTGCGTGCTTGCGCGCGCACGTGTGTGTGTGTGTGTGTGTGTGTGTGTGTGTGTGTGTGTGTGTGTGTGTGTGTGTGTGTGTGTGTGTGTGTGTGTGTGTGTGTGTGAGAAAGAAAAAAGTGAAACTGCAGAAGCACCAAGACCTACATCGGCTCGAATGTTTACGATTGTGATTTTCGGAACAGACCGGAAATGGCTGAAGTAGTTTACAAAAAAAAAAATGTAAAAAGGCAGACGACACTAGGTTAAGGTTAGGGTTAGAGTTAGAGTTACGAATATGATTAAAATAAAATTTTAGCCATCAATGAAATAAAATAAAATAAAATCTGAGTTATCTCCCTTGCCTAATAAGTAAGTAAAAGTGTCTAACGATACGTAAGATCTCTTTTTTCTCTGTTTTTTTTTCTCCTTTTTCTTATAATTTAATAAATACTGGATAAATTTTCGTAATTTTTTTCTGTACAATCTTATTTTCAGCTATTACGTAAGTACATAAAAAAGTTTATACATTTCTTTTAAATATTTTAATGTCATTGTGAAACTGCAGAAACCCCCCTTTTTTTTGGGGGGGGGGGTCCTGACTGATTGACTTTTTTTTTTTAATCCAATTTGATCCAAAGTTTATACATTTTTAAAAAATATTTTCATGTCGTCGTGAAAGTAAAGAAGCACCCAACTTTTTTTACAAGTAAAATTTTAAAAGTATTCTAACGGTGATATTCATGTTGTACTATGTAATGTCTCTGTCTGTCTTTCATTCCGAGAGGATGAAATTAAAAACAAGGGCCTATACCAAGCAC
>OY744554.1:3980738-3985738 GCA_963556195.1 Sepiola atlantica | reverse complement strand
AACAAACAATAAATAAGATGAAATAAAAATAAACAATAAATAAGTTCAAATAAAAAAAAACAATAAATAAGTTTACATCAAAACAAACGATAAATAAGTTTACATCAAAACAAACAATAAATAAGTTTAAATAAAAACAAACAATAAATAAGTTTAAATAAAAACAAACAATAAATAAGATGAAATAAAAATAAACAATAAATAAGTTCAAATAAAAAAAAACAATAAATAAGTTTACATCAAAACAAACGATAAATAAGTTTACATCAAAACAAACAATAAATAAGTTTAAATAAAAACAAACAATAAATAAGTTTAAATAAAAACAAACAATAAATAAGATGAAATAAAAATAAACAATAAATAAGTTCAAATAAAAAAAAACAATAAATAAGTTTACATCAAAACAAACGATAAATAAGTTTACATCAAAACAAACAATGAATAAGTTTTAATGAAAACAAACAATAAATAAGTTTAAATAAAAACAAACAATAAATAAGTTTAAATAAAAACAAACAATAAATAAGTTTAAATAAAAACAAACAATAAATAAGTTTAAATAAAAACAAACGATAAATAAGTTTAAATAAAAACAAACAATAAATAAGTTTACATCAAAACAAACAATAAATAAGTTTAAATAAAAACAAACGATAAATAAGTTCAAATAAAAACAAACAATAAATAAGCTTACATCAAAACAAACGATAAATAAGTTTACATCAAAACAAACAATAAATAAGTTTAAATAAAAACAAGCAATAAATAAGTTTAAATAAACAACAAACGATGAATAAGTTTAAATAAAAACAAGCAATAAATAAGTTTAAATAAAAACAAACAATAAATAAGTTTAAATAAAAACAAACAATAAATAAGTTTAAATAAAAACAAACAATAAATAAGTTTAAATAAAAACAAGCAATAAATAAGTTTAAATAAACAACAAACAATAAATAAGTTTAAATAAAAACAAACAATAAATAAGTTTAAATAAAAACAAACAATAAGTTTAAATAAAAACAAACAATAAATAAGTTTAAATAAAAACAAACAATAAATAAGTTTAAATAAAAACAAACAATAAATAAGTTTAAATAAAAACAAGCAATAAATAAGTTTAAATAAAAACAAACAATAAATAAGTTTAAATAAAAACAAACAATATGTTTAAATAAAAACAAACAATAAATAAGTGTAAATAAAAACAAACAATAAATAAGTTTAAATAAAAACAAACAATAAATAAGTTTAAATAAAAACAAGCAATAAATAAGTTTAAATAAAACAAACAATAAATAAGTTTAAATAAAACAATTAATAAATAAGTTTAAATAAAAACAAACAATAAATAAGTTTAAATAAAAACAAACAATAAATAAGTTTAAATAAAAACAAACGATAAATAAGTTTAAATAAAAACAAACGATAAATAAGTTTAAATAAAAACAATAAATAAGTTTAAATAAAAACAAACAATAAATAAGTTTAAATAAAAACAAACAATAAGTTTAAATAAAAACAAACAATAAATAAGTTTAAATAAAAACAAACAATAAATAAGTTTAAATAAAAAGAAACGATAAATAAGTTTAAATAAAAACAAACAATAAATAAGTTTAAATAAAAACAAACAATAAATAAGTTTAAATAAAAACAAACGATAAATAAGTTTAAATAAAAACAAACAATAAATAAGTTAAAATAAAAACAAACAATAAATAAGTTTAAATGAAAACAAACGATAAATAAGTTTAAATAAAAACAAACAATATATAAGTTTAAATAAAAACAAACGATAAATGAGTTTAAATAAAAACAAACGATAAATAAGTTTAAATAAAACAAACAATAAATAAGTTTAAATAAAAACAAACAATAAATAAGTTTAAATAAAAACAAACAATAAATAAGTTTAAATGAAAACAAACGATAAATAAGTTTAAATAAAAACAAACAATAAATAAGTTTAAATAAAAACAAACAATAAATAAGTTTAAATAAAAACAAACGATAAATAAGTTTAAATAAAAACAAACAATAAATAAGTTAAAATAAAAACAAACAATAAATAAGTTTAAATAAAAACAAACAATAAATAAGTTTAAATAAAAAGAAACGATAAATAAGTTTAAATAAAAACAAACAATAAATAAGTTTAAATAAAAACAAACAATAAATAAGTTTAAATAAAAACAAACGATAAATAAGTTTAAATAAAAACAAACAATAAATAAGTTAAAATAAAAACAAACAATAAATAAGTTTAAATAAAAACAAACGATAAATAAGTTTAAATAAAAACAAACAATAAATAAGTTTAAATAAAAACAAACAATAAATAAGTTTAAATAAAAACAAACAATAAATAAGTTTAAATAAAAACAAACAATAAATAAGTTTAAATGAAAACAAACGATAAATAAGTTTAAATAAAAACAAACAATAAATAAGTTTAAATAAAAACAAACGATAAATGAGTTTAAATAAAAACAAACGATAAATAAGTTTAAATAAAACAAACAATAAATAAGTTTAAATAAAAACAAACAATAAATAAGTTTAAATAAAAACAAACAATAAATAAGTTTAAATGAAAACAAACAATAAATAAGTTTAAATCAAAACAAACGATAAATAAGTTTAAATCAAAACAAACGATAAATAAGTTTAAATAAAAACAAACAATAAATAAGTTTAAATAAAAACAAACAATAAATAAGTTTTAAATAAAAACAAACGATAAATAAGTTTAAATAAAAACAAACAATAAATAAGTTTTTAATAAAAACAAACGATAAATAAGTTTAAATAAAAACAAACAATAAATAAGTTTAAATAAAATCTAACAGTAAATGAGTTTAAATAAAAACAAACGATAAACGCAAGAAGAAGAAGAAGAAGACATGAACAAAATAGTTTGCCACATAATTTGACTTTTTCCTAAGCGGCCGCAGGTTTGCAGCCGCCGCCACATATCCAGTTCAAACATTTTATATATGTGCGATGTTTTCTTCAGACAATCATTCTTAGGAAGTCTTAAAATAAAGACAAAATGTTGATAAATACATTAATAATATTTTTGTGTTTTCCTTTTTTATTTTCCATGTATATATATATATATATATATATATATATATATATATATATATATATATATATATATATATATATATATATATATATATATATAAAGAGAGGGAGAGAGAGAAAGAGAGAAATAAAGAGAGAGACAGACATATACAGATATAGAGAGAGATATAGAAAGACATAGATATAGAGATATAGACATGTGTGTATATATATATATATATATATAGAGAGAGAGAGAGAGAGAGAGAGAGAGAGACAGACAGACAGACAGACAGACAGAGATAGATAGATAGATTGATATATATATATAGATTGATAGATAGAGAGAGACACACACATATATACATATACACACACACCCACACACATATATATATATATATATATATATATATATTTATATATAATTTCAGTTATAAAATCATAATCGATAGACACGTGTTTTGCCGTCTTCAGTGTTGCTGAACTTTTGCGAGATTCAAAACCACCCTTTGACGCCCTTACTGCGCAATTTTACTCAGTGGTAGAGCATCAGGCTTCAGTATCTTTGGTCCCGGTTTCGAATCTCGCCAGGTTCTTCAGTCAAACTCATTAGTCATAAGACGACGAACACGTGTCCGCGAATATATATATATATATATATATTATAGACATAACATCTCTGTGATATGTTTTTTGAAAATGTGAAAAAGAAAACAAATAAAAAAATGAAAAAAAAAACATGGTTATCGGAATATAAAATTAAGCTAACTTATTTATATAGGCTCTGTTGTTACTGGTTGACAATTATCGAGCTGCTTTTTTTTAAGAGAGTGCAAATTAAAAGCGACAATATTGTCATAATTAATATATATATATATATATATATATATATATATATATATATATATATATATATATAATTTATTTGAAAACTATATGTTACATATTTCAGAAACGTACCGCGGTTTTATCAAGATGGGCTGACTTTTTACATTTAAAAAAAATTCTATGCAGAGTGGAATCATCAGCGTTCGTAATGAGGTCAAACCACGATGAGAAAAATTATATTGGCTCTCACTCCTCTGCGATCGAGCACTTTATTATTTTCTTTTCACTATTACCTTACACAAACCATATATGTATCTAGATGTGCACAGCATGACGTCGCTTGCTATAAATGCATCGTTCATTTCATTAAGTTGAACGCTCTTATGCCGTCAAGCCGCCGAATAAAGTGTTAAAATTATCACTGTTTATTCGCTATTCAGCGGTGGCCCAGTGGTTCTAGATGTCGGGATTTGAGTTGTAAAATACTCGGAATCCGGTGTTTCGAATCGCATGACCAGTAGTGAATAGTCATATCTCTATGCTGATGAGTCCCGATTATAAAGGACGAAACGTATACGTACATAGATAATAAACAAAACAAATATATATATGATTTAATGTATTTTTTATGTAATTGTTTTTATTGGTGATTGCAGCGTTCGTTGTTTCTTTGCTTACTATTATTTCGATTGTTCCACTTCCTAAGTGATTAAGATGCAGAAAAATGCATTATTAGTTGCCCTTAACTTTATAGGACGTATTTTTCGTTAATATATATTTTTTTTATTAAATCAATGTCGAAGGTTCGATCCTTGTCTAAGTTAGCCATGCTGATGACGGCTGTGAGCAAGAAACACGTGTCCATGGATTGCTTCTATGTACGTATAAAAATTGGAGGTTCTCGTTATTTTCTTTGTTTCCGCTTCTCTTGTTGTCTGCTTGTCTGTCTGTTATATATATATATATATATATATATATATATATATGTGCTTATTTTTATTTATACAGACATGTACAAAATCTGAGACACTGGCATGTCGATGTTATCGATCAACAGTTGTTAGAAACTGAGATCTCATCAGACACAATTCGAT
>OY744554.1:3975738-3978238 GCA_963556195.1 Sepiola atlantica | reverse complement strand
AAAAAGAAGCTGAACGCGTCAGAAAAAGTAAACCCTAAAAAATAGCTAAAAAGAAGCTAAACACGCCAGAAAAAAGTATAACATAAAAAAATAGCTAAAAAAAGCTAGATACTTCAGAAAAAGTAAAACTTTAAAAATAGCTTTTGAAAGCCATACAAGAACGCGTTTTTAAGGCTATTCACTCTACGCGTTTAGCGATGAAGATGACATTTCAAACTGAAACATGACAGAAACACAAAACAGACCGAAACATAAAGCGTGACAGACCAACGGACGAATAGAACCCCTTTTCTCCAACGACACTCTTCCACCCAATTAGTCCAAATTCGAGTTTCAAATAAAAAAAATTTCCGGAACTTTTGGGTGGGGATATCTTAAGAAGGAAACAAATAAGCTGTCATGGTGATACGAGTATGCAGCCTCTCTAAAAAATGTCGGGAAAAATGATTAAAAACGAGATTCTAGTTTCGTTTTCGAAGTCGGTTTATAGAAAATGAGACGTAATTATTGAGTTAATGCAGGAGGTGGCACGTTGTACATAGCCTTACCCTAACCCTAAACCTAGGCCTAAGCCTAGGCTTAACCGATACCCTAACCCTAAACCGTAAACCGTAAACCGTAAACCCTAAACCCTAAACCCTAAACCCTAACCCTAACCATAACCCTAACCCTAACCCTAAACCCTAACCCATACTCTAACCCTAACCCATACTCTAACCCTAACCCTAACCCTAACCCTAAACCCTAACCCTAACCATAACTCTAACCCATACCCTAACCCTAACCCTAATCCTAAACTCTAACCCTAGGCCTTACCATAGCCCTAACCCTAACCTTAGGCCTAACCCTAACACTAACTCTAAACACTAAACGTAACCTTAACCCTAAGCCTAACCCTAAGCCAAACCCTACCCCTAACCTTTGGTCTAAATCTAACCCTAACCTAACCTTAAACCCTAACCCTAACCTTAAACCCTAACCCTAAACTCTCAACCTAACCCTAATATTAAACCCTAACCCTAACTCTAACCCTAACCTGAGATGCCGGATGCCTAAGGAATCACCAGATTATTACTATATATTTAAAATGGAGTTGGAATTGGATATTTTGGAATCCTAAGAGTCGGAGTCGGAGCTCATAACTTCCTCTAGTGGGGAGGGATTAATTAGTGCCGGCTGATTGAGTCTATAGAAAATGCTATTATTTATAACAATTTTATTGGTTAACAGATAATAAAATGAGAAATGAAAGAGAAGAATGTTAGTCAAAGAATAGTACGGACATGGGTAAAAAAAGTTATAAGTCCACGTGGGGTTTAATAAATGTCCCGTGAGTGTTGATTAGGTACAAGGCCAGTTTTTTTTATCTTACTCGCACAAGTAAGATGTGACCCAAGGTCGGGTCGGGAAAGTGGGGTTTAAAAATTGCCTGGGCAGCCCCGTCGGCATTCCCCGGTAGGGGCACCTCATGCAGTAAGCAATAAACTTACTCCTCCCCAAAGAGGGGAGGCAAAGCCTGGGAAGGTGGACCTCCCAGAACTGCACAGGACAGACCCATTGACGGGCGTAAATCAAGACCCGAAGGCCAAGACAACACCAGTATAGGGTGCAGTATCCATCGGAACAGATACTACACTTTGATCTTAGCCAAATGGCCAAGAAAGAGTAGAGGCAGACCCGTGAGTAGGGAAGAGAAAATAGTTCATATATGAATAGGATGAATGTGTTGTATGAGAAACTCCATACACAGGTGTCGAAGTCCGGCTATGTGTAAGTATGTAGTTATGTGTATGTTAATATTACGTCCACGTGTGTCGCGGTAGCCATTTTGAATCTTGGGTCTCCTTGTAGAAATAGAAACCAGGGCGAAACGCCCCTGGAAGTTTCTGTTGCGTCTGGGGGCTGGTCCGAGCCAACGTGAATGTTGTTGGCAGTCTCTGCACCTGGCGAAAGAGAAGAGAGAGAGTCTCTTCTTTGTAAACCCTTTTTAAACTCTCTCATCGCGTGGCCAGCTCGCATGAGAGATGGCCCCTGATTCGGCAAGCCGGAAAATAAGGTAATTGCTTGCACCAATCAGCAGATTCGAAATTGTCAACCGTAAATCGTAGCTGCTGCTGCTTGTAGCACTAGTACATTTTCGCTAGTCTGTCAAGCTTAAGTTCAAAATGATGGCATTTTAGCCGATCTCTCTTAGACTAGTTACACAGTCAAGGTCTGCGAGTCTAGTCTACTTTACGATTTAACGGAGGATGGAAAACCCGAGGAGGGATAGCACTAACCAGACTTCCGATGGAAGAGTGCGGGGAGCACTGGGACATTTGGGAGGCTTATTGCCAACCAAATCCCAAAGCAGACCAATAGTTGTTGCCAACGAGAAATTGATGGTAAACGTCTGTTGCGATAACGCAGATTCGTTTGCAGTAGTTATCGAAAGAGGTAGAGAGTATTGAAAAGCTAGAGGAGACTTGTTGTCACTCAGATTTCAGGGAACACAAGTAGT
>OY744554.1:3968238-3970738 GCA_963556195.1 Sepiola atlantica | reverse complement strand
GTGTCAATATTCAATGTTAATGATAAATAAATCAAATAATATAGAAAGTCCAATCAAAGTTCCAAAATCCCGAAATAAAATTTGATTGACACCTTATTTTATTACCTCATTTTATATTATAATATTAATGCTCTATCCAGTATATTTAGCTTCAGTTTTTATCCGGATGTTTCACTAATTATAAGATATTAGTTGACGCTTATATCTTTTGTTGGATTACTTTATATATATATATATATATATATATATATATATATATATATATATATATATATATATATATATATATACATCGCCAGAAAACCGCTAGATTTTAATTTTTCTTACCTTATATGAAATTATTACGAATATACATAATAGTTGGTGGTTTTTAGCCATAATTTTATTTTTTATTTTAATGTTATTTAAATTTGTTTATGTTTTGTTTAATATTTATTCTTTCTTTATTTTTTAACCGCTTATTCAGATTGCTGCACATGTGGAATATGACAGTTTAAAATAACAGAAAAACTTGTGTGTGCACCAAAAATTACGGGAAAATATCGAGTAGAATTTTAGAAAATAATAAAAAGCATTTTTTTTCTGATTCGTTACAAAAAGTAATGGCCGCCTGAATGCTGGTTTTTTAAAAGTCATTTTAACACAGAATTTTTTTTTGTTTATTTCTGGTAAATTTTACTATATATAATAATTAATGTGTCCTCAATAATAATTTGTAATTCAATGGGTCGGGAAACGACACATTTACTGGTTGTGATCGAGTATGTGTTGACATTGGATTTGAAGACGTCGTTCGTTGTTATCTGCGCCGATTAGACACTGGCCGGCGATGACCGATTCGATAAAGGCAAAGAAAGATAACCTGACACTTCGATGCCTAATCGATAAACGTTCACACATAGAACATCGCGTTCACATACGCACGGAATCGCACATACACAAGTTACACATATGCGCACAGTTGGACACACACTCATATTGAAACGATTACACGTGCACACACAATTCATACACACACACACACACGCCTCCCCCCTCTCCCCCGACTAAGCTGCTATTATTTGTTGCTCCAAACACCCGACACACACACACACACACACACACACACACACACACACAATAACACAGCAATTAACACACCCACATTTACGCTGATACATAAACATAAACACTCACACACATACAAACACACGCGCATACACGCACACATTATCACACAGACACGACTAGAATTGCACAGATACAGCTACACACACACTAACACACACACACTAATACACACACACACACAGTAAAAAACCCGAAATCACATGCACACACGCACGGAATCGTACACACACACACGCACAATGGAACAAATACACACAGTGATACCCACAGTAACACAATCATACACATACACACAGAGTAACACACACACACACTAACACACCCACCCACAATAACACACACACAACACACAGTAACACACCCACTAACACACACAGTAACACACACACACTAACACACACACACTAACACACACACACACTAACACACACACTAACCCACACACACACTAACACACACACTAACACACACACACACACTAACACACACAGTAATACACACACACTAACACACACACACACTAACACAAACACTAACACACACACACTAACACACACACAACACACAGTAACACACACACTAACACACACAGTAACACACACACACTAACACACACACACTAACACACACACACACTAACACACACACTAACCCACACACACACTAACACACACACTAACACACACACACACACTAACACACACAGTAATACACACACACACACTAACACACACAGTAATACACACACACTAACACACACACACTAACAAAAACACTAACACACACACACACACACACTAACACACACACAACACACAGTAACACACACACTAACACACACAGTAACACACACACACTAACACACACACACTAACACACACACACTAACACACACACAACACACAGTAACACACACACTAACACACAACACACACTAACACACACACAACACACAGTAACACACACACTAACACACACAGTAACACACACACACTAACACACACACACACTAACACACACACAACACACAGTAACACACACACTAACACACACACAGTAACACACAGACAGTAACACACACACAGTCACACACACACACTAACACACACACACAGTAACACACACAGTAACACACACAGTAACACACACACACAGTCACACACACACACTAACACACACACACAGTAACACACGCAGTAACACACACACAGTAACACACACACACAGTAACACACACGCACTAACACACACACAGTAACACACACAGTAACACACACACAGAAACACACACACACACACTTTTAAACAACTTTACACTTCAAAGCTATTATTTGCTTTTCCAACCAGACAACTTTTTTTCTTTCCGTGTAATTTTCCTCTTTTCTAGATA
>OY744554.1:3958238-3963238 GCA_963556195.1 Sepiola atlantica | reverse complement strand
GAGAATATTATTCAGAAAATTAACATCTATGCTGATGATACCACTCTGTATTCTGGTGTTGCTTCTTGCCCATCTCCGTCGGATCAGTTTTAATATGCAGCTGATCTAGCAGTTGACTTTGGTTCAGTTGTGGATTGGGGTACCAATGGCTTGTTTCATTTAATCCAGTTAAGACTCAGCTCGTGTCTTTCAATCGTAGGCGTGTCCCTTTTCTTCCTGAGATTCTCATGGATGGTTCTGCTCTTGAGGGGGAATCGACTCTGAAACTTCTTGGTATTTCTCTCTCATCAAATCTTTGTTGGCATTCATACATTAGATCCATTGCTCTTTCTGCTTCTCGTAAAGTCGGTTCTCCCTATGACTCCAAACACTTTCTCACACCTGAGGCTATTCTCTATCTCTACAAATCTACTATCAGACCATGTATGGAGTTCTGTTATCATATTTGTGCTGGTGAATCTCTGTCTCATTTGAGGGTTGTTGATAAGGTGCAGAAACGTATCTGTAATTTGATTGGCCCCCTACCCTTTCTTCTTCTCTGCACCCTCTCTCTCACAGACGTGATGTTGCTAGTCTCAGTCTTTTCAGACGTTTAGTGATGTTCAGTATGGCTTCCGTGGTTTTCGTTCAACTTCTGATATGTTAGGGTTGGGGTTAACTGTTATAACTTAATGGATCTGTCGGTTTATGGATCATTCAGTTGAGGGTAGAGCCATTACGCTTGATATTTCGAAGGAATTCTGGTCATCTACACAAACGTAAGGGTTATGGTATTGGTGGTGAGGTTCTTGACATTATTAGCTCTTTTCTTTCTGATCGAAGCTTGCGATCAACTTTAGATGGTGTATCTTCATTTATTTTTCATATCAATGCTAGTGTTTCTCGGGTTCTATTCTAGGCCCAACACTTTTTTTTTCAACATAAATGATCTCCCAAAGAATATTGTTCAGAAAATTAACATCTCTGCCGATGGTAGCACTTAAGACTCAGCTCGTGTTTTTTTTTTCAATCATAGACGTGCCCCTTTTCTTCCTGGGGTTCTCATGAATGGCTCTGCTCTTGAGGGGGAATCGACTCTGAAACTTCTTGGTCTTTCTCTCTCATCAAATCTTTCTTGGAGTTCATACATTAGATCCATTGCTCTTTCGTCTGCTTCTCGTAAAGTCGCTTCTCCCTATGACTCCAAATACTTTCTCACACCTGAGGCTATTCTCTATCTCTACAAATCTATCAGACCATGTATGGAGTTCTGTTATCATATTTGTGCTGGTGAATCTCTGTCTCATTTGAGGGTTGTTGATAAAGTGCAGAAACGTTCTTATAATTTGATTGGCACGAAGCTAAAATCAAAAATACTAAAAAAAAAAGTGTTAGATGAATAGATTCCGACCCAGAAAACAGCAATTCTTCCCCCTTTGTCAGGAACATCGTTTATGGAATGTGAGGACTACAGGACAAAATAAGGGAAAGCACCGATCTTAATGTGTACGGCATATATTAGGTAGTTCGGAAAGTTCTGACTATTGGGTCTTTCCGAAAGTTATGGACAATAGGAGCTTAGTCCGTTCAATAAATACTTTGGCAGTATATCTAGTAAGATACTCTGGACCCTTGATAAACTAAACAAAAGAAATCAGGTACTTGGATCAAAGACCAGAAAACTAAGGACCGTCCACCACATGCTGAACCCGAAGGTTGATACTGACCGATACTATGTAAGTAGGAAAGGAGGTCGAAGAGAACTGAAATTGGAGAGACCGTGGACGATACAACTACAAAGCTAGAAAAATACATCGCTTAATACAGAGAGGCTGATTACCGCCGCCATAAAAGTACCACTAAAATAAACAACAACACATTACTCTATAGGTCCCGGGTCTAAATAATTAGACAACTTTTAGACAAAATTCTACTTTATTCATCAACATAGTCTCCGTCTAGGGTGGCATACCGGTTCCAATGCTTCTCTAACAGTTCGATGGATTTTTTTTTGTTGTAGAACGAGTTGTCTTTGGCCTTAAAATACGCCCCAGTTTAGGATATCACTTCTTCATTGGAGCCAACTCTCTTTCCCTGAGTCATTCTGCTGATGTCTGAAAACAGCCAGTAATGTATGGGGGGGGGGGCCTGGTGATAAACAAAATCTAGCATGAACTAAAAAAAAAAACCAGCAGCTAGTTACAGAATTAGACGAAATCACTTTACGCTACATACATTGTTATAATCAATAATCATGCGTGACTAGACTGTGGTCTGATTCCCGAATATCGGCCTTTTAAAGATTATTAAAAATAAGTAAACGCATGTTTCAAATAAGACAATACTTTTTCTACATCTTACGCGCGTTTCACAGCAAAATCAAGAGAAATACATAGTCTTCATCTAAGCCTCGTTGATCCTCAGAGAAAATTGTTTATTACATAGTAATAAGAAAAAAACATGGTGTTGATTAGTCTTTAGTATTATGTTTCAGAAATGAGGATTGATAATTTGTATTTTTAGGATTATCAGGCGATACTAAAAATATAATTACGCGTTACTGAAGATTTCTATCCGGCCATGTTTTTTTTACCCTCCACATACATAGTATTATTTTCAGTTAAAAACAAAAAAAATTTTTTTACCCCCCCCCCCAAAAAAAAATATTTGTTTACCCTCCCCCATACAATAGAATATTTTTAAGTTAAGAAAAGGAAAAAAAAAGAACAAAAATTTACCCCCCCCAATTTTTTTTTTACCCTCCCCCATACAATAGAATATTTTTAGTTAAAAAAAGGAAAAAAAACAAAAATTTTACCCCCCCCCCCAAAAAAAAAAAATTTTTTTACCCTCCCCCATACATAGTAATATTTTCAGTTAAAAAAAGGAAAATAAAATTCCCCCCTCCCTCAAATTTTTTACCCTCCCCCATACAATAGAATATTTTTAGTTAAAAAAAAAAAAAAAAAAATGACCACCCCCCCTAAAAAAATGTATTTTACCCTTCCCCATACATAGTTAAAAAAAAGAAAAGAAAATTAGGAGGCGCCTCGGTCATATCAAAGAACTCATGTTTAAATATCCTATTGATGCTATTGCTACGTCATATCAAAGAACTAGTTTTGTTATTCTTCCAAAATGGTTACCGATTTAAGTAAAGATGGCGTTTTAATCACACAAAATACGTGTATAAGAATCCATGGTTTTGGGAATGAGTTATGTTCTTAACAAAATCCATTTTAGTTTTTCAAATTAGTCGTAATTTGAAATTTAGTAAGCAAGTCACTCATCTTTTATTAAGGTTTCTATCTATTACCCTCGTCCTCTCTCACTCTCTGGATTTAACCCTAACCTCGCTCTTGTTGTATACAGTAATACTATTTAATCCGGAGTTGGAGAAAGAAACAGATAAGGAAAAAGAGGAGGAGAGAAAATAGATGGATCGAGCAGAAAGAGATTAATTTTGGATTTTGCCATTTTTATTTTTTATCGAACTCACTTTGCAAGCTTACTTTTCTTTCATATCAGCTGGGGATCGGGGAATTCGTAGCATCATTCTGACAACCTAGGGACTGTTTTTTCTTTGTCGGTAAAGATTCCGTTCGAAAATTTTGCCACATCTGGAGAATAGCGTTGGTGTGGAAGTAATAGGAAGTGCAATTCATTAAGTTTTGCAATCGTAGCAATCGATGTATGACACGGTGCATTGTCTTGGTGAAAGTGAACTTTTTCTTATTCTATTTGTGGCCGTTTTGGGGTGTTTTTCAACTTCAAACGCTATTGATGGTCCTTCTTTTTTTTCAAGCTAAATCAATCAATAAATAAAATGCCTTGCGCATCTCAAAATATAGGAGGCCAAAACCTTTCCTGCTGATGTTTGTGTGTTCGGCAACTTTTGACAGCTTTCACTCCGAGATGAAGTGGTGGATCCATGTTTCATCCATTGACGTTTGAACTCCTTTTTGGTAGCCTTGAACCAGTTGCAAACAACGCTGTAACCCCTCGATACGCTGTTGTTTTTGATCGAATGTGAGCAAACGCGGCACCCACTTTAAATGCAGCTTTGTCATTGACAAATGTTTATGCAAAATGGTTAATACACTGCATTCTTGATATCTCCACGTCCTCAGCTATCTCACGCAACTTTAATTTACGATATGGACTTTAAATATTTTTTTCTTACGGGGCAATTACCGAATCGTAGAGCCCTGGGCGTTCAACATCAGCTGATTGCCGATTTGACCCCGGAATAAAGTGGTGGATTTATGTTTTATCCATTGGCAGATATTTTGGTTTCGTTTAACCAGTTATTGTCGTTTTTTATCGAATGTGAGCAAACGCGGCACCCACTTTAAATGCAGCTTTCTCATTGAAAGATGTTGATGCATCTCCACTTGTTCAACTATCTTAGGCAACTTTGATTTACGATTAGACAAAACAAGTTCATGGACTTCTTACAAAAATGTCTTCCGAATTTAGACGCCCTGGGCGTTCACCATCATTGTGTCTGTATGGCCACGTTTAAAGCCAGCATACAACGCTTAACCATTGTTTCCGACAAAGAAGGGTCCCAATAACAATAATATGGGAAAGGAATACTTCATCAACACGCGAAATTTAGATTTTCCCATTGTTTTTAAACATTTTCTAAACTGATTATAACTTAAATAACTGTAATTGCTAAACTAATAATCCGATTGAACTCAAATTATGACACGTGTCATTTGAAGATTAGTACTTTATAAAAATAATAATCTTTTTTTATTAATGACGTCATCTATATGTCAGGCCCGAGACTTATTGAGCAATGTGTTAAAACGACAATATTAAATAATTCAACAATTATGAATTTCATGTTTGAGAACGAATCAAAGACGGTATGGTGTTTGATTTTTTTTTCATATTTCGGAGTAAACCTCCTCCTCCTCCTCCTCAAATGCTAAATAACATGAAAATGGTTGATATGCCGTAAAATAACAGTTTGAAGATATTAAGAATTTGAAGCATCGACACGTGAAAAG
>OY744554.1:3933238-3935738 GCA_963556195.1 Sepiola atlantica | reverse complement strand
AGTCCTATCGGCTTTAACGGTTGTCACTTTCCACCCTTATTCATGGTTACCCGGTTTTCCAAACTGATTGACCCGTGAACACCGCATTCGTGGCAGATCGGCTCTCGTGCCGACTTAAAACGAACCTTTTTCTTACATGAAAAAAAAAAAAGATTAAAAAAAAAAGATTAAAGTGATTTTATCTTCACTTGATTTTATATAAACAGAAAAGCAATGTTCAAACTTTCGTTTCGTAGAAGCTTTTTTGCGGATTTTCTACATTAGGGGGCGTAATTGTTGATAGGGGTAAGGGGTGTCGACGCCATTACAAGATACACACTCTCCCTCTCACTCTTTCATCTATTCAGTAGGTTAGTATCTCTCTCTCTCTCTCTCTCTCTCTCTCTCTCTCATATATATATATATATATATATATATATATATATATATATATATATATATATATATATATATATATATATTAGTGTATTGATTTACTCCTCTCCAGGAGTTAGGCACAAGCCAGTTTTTTATCTTACTCCCACAAGTAAGATGTGCCCCAAGGTCGAGTCGGGAAAGTGGGTTTTAAAAATTGCCTGGGCAGCCCCGTCGGCATTCCCCGGTAGGGGCGCCTCAGGCAGTAAGCAATAAACTTACTCCTCCCCAAAGAGGAGAGGCGAAGCCTGGGAGGGTGGACCTCCTAGAACTGCACAGGACAGACCCATAGACCGGCGTAAATCAAGCCCCGAAGGCCAAGACAATACCAGTCTATGAGGTGCAATATCCATCGGAACAGATACTACACTTTGATCTTGGCCAAAAGGCCACTGTCGGGACCGGAGAATAAGTCTCTTATATCCGGGTATTGTCTATTTTGTTTATGTAAGTATGGAAACACCACATATAACGTTTTTTACGCACAGAACACTAGTTTATAGGTCAAAGAAAGACTCACCAATGAGGTGAGAAAATTTAGCAACGTCTTTTGACTGATTTACGACATCACACTGTCACTCAAAATGAACTCTCTTATATTGGGGAGGACGGGTCTCTTATATCCGGGTCTAATTTATAGACATTAACACAGGCTGTAATTTCTCTTATATCCGGTGCTCTTATATCCGGGTTACACTATATATATATATATATATATATATATATATATATATATATATATATATATATATATATATGTGTGTGTGGGGTAGGGGTAAGGTGCACGATAAGTCATGAAAATGAAATGCCATGGTAAACAAAATGTGTGAAAAATGACAAACGGAAAACAGGTTAAAATGCAGAAGAAAAACAAAAACAAGAGATTTGACTGGTTTCGTTCGTATTAACTTTTTCTGAAGACGTTCGTTAATACGAACGAAACCGGTCAAATCTCTTGTTTTTGTTTTTCTCCTGCATTTTTACCATGTTTCCTCGTTTGTCTTTTTTCACACACACACACACACACACACATATATATATATATATATATATATATATATATATATATATATATATATATATATATATGTGTGTGTGTGTGTGTGTATGTATATATATATATATATATATATATATATATATATATATATATATATATATATATATTATTCCTATCTATTCTCGCTTCTATGATCTTCTTATTCGGAAAAAATACACTCAATTATTTCATTTCGTTATCACCTTCCCCATCGTTTCCTCCGCTCCCCTCGCGTACACCCCCCCCCCCTCCGTCTCCCCCTCTCCGCCATTCCCTGATTTCACTAATTTACCTACCAATTTTTCAAATCACACACTTGAAACGGACCGCCAACAACAAACAAACAAGCCCGCTCGGATTCGTTCTACACTCGCGCCACCTAGGAGACGCACGGAGAACCGTTGGCTTCGCGCCTGATGCATTAGAGAAGGAGGAGGAGGAGGAGGACGAGGAGGAAGAGGAGGGGAGGGAAGAGGGGCGGTTCGGATGCTCAGACGCGTAATCAAATAAATTAGAAAAGACAAGAGAAAAGGAGAGGGTGGAAGAGGAGGAAGAGGGGGAGAGGAGGGGGGAGGAGGGGGAGATAAGCGGCAGAGAAGCACTCAATGACCAAAATTATTTCAGTAAAAAAAAAAAAACGTAGAAAAAGTTAGGTACTTCTATACAAGCATATGTACAAGATTCACTCCTAAACTAATTAACATACCATTACGAATTTTATGGACACATCCGCTAGGCGTATAGTCGTAAGGGTGAGTAAAATGGCTGTATTTAGTTTAATTTGATTTTAGACAAAGAGGTCATAATCCCAGTCTATATATATATATATATATATATATATATATATATATATATATATATATATATATATATATATATAAAGAGAGAGAAAGAGAGAGAGAGGCCTACGATTATGACCTCTTTGTATAAATTAAATTAAACTAAATACAGCCCATTTTACTCACCCTTATGACTGATATATATATATATATATATATATATATATATATATATATATATATATATATATATAAAGAGGTGTACTAA
>OY744554.1:3918238-3923238 GCA_963556195.1 Sepiola atlantica | reverse complement strand
TGTCTAACAATGGCGAAGTGTTCATATACATACGATACATATAGGTAATTCTTTGAAAGCGATATAGATATATTTATTGATAATTATTTACCATTTGCCATAACTAGATCTAATAACAAATATTTTTCTATTTTACTAGTCTAATATATAAAGTAAAGTTAGTTTCTCTATCGTTTCTTTGTCATCGAATTATGGATACATTTCTGCACCTTATCAAGAACCCTCAAATGGGACAGATATTCACCAGCCCAAATATGACAACAGTACTCCATACGTGGTTTGATAGTAGATTTGTAGAGGTAGAGAATAGCCTCAGAGGTGAGAAAAGTGTTTGGAGCGATAGAGAGAACCGACTTGTAAAGACAGGGGATGCCTATTGGCTTTAGTCTTGAAAAAGGTAGGAAGAAATGAAGTATCAACAGAGAGAATTTATGGAGACCACTAGACCAACGAGTCAATCGAGCTGGGACAAAAGAAGCAGGGAATAAATCAGACAATTCTAAAGAACACATGCCATAATAATATTTATAAAAAAGACGTGTGTAAGAGAGAGGGTGCAGAGAAGAAGAAAGGGTGGGGGGCCAATCAAATTACAGATACGTTGCTGCACCTGATTAAGAACCCTCAAATGGGACAGAGATTCACCAGCCCAAATATGACAACAATACTCCATACATGGTCTGATTGTAAATTTGTAGAGATAGAGAATAGCCTCAGGTGTGAGAAAGTGTTTTGAACGATAGAGAGAACCGACTTTATGAGAAGCAGAAAGAGCAATGGATCTAATGTATGAACTCCAAGAAAGATTTGATGGAAGAGAAAGACCAAGAAGTTTCCGAGTCGATTTCTCCTCAAGAGCAGAGCCATCCATGAGAATATCGGGGAGAAAAAGGGAGCCGTTTCCATTTTTAAAAAAATCTTGTATGAGTCTCTTTTGCCCCCCCCCCCCTCTCTCGCACACTACCCCCTCTCTCTCTCTCACACTACCTCCTCTCTCTCTCTCTCACACTACCCCCCTCTCTCTCTCGCACACTACCCCCCTCTCTCTCTCGCACCCCCCTCTCTCGCACACTACCCCCTCTCTCTCTCTCTCACACTACCTCCTCTCTCTCTCTCTCTCTCACACTACCCCCCCCCTCTCTCTCGCACACTACCCCCCTCTCTCTCTCTCGCACCCCCCTCTCTCGCACACTACCCCCTCTCTCTCTCACACTACCCCCCCTCTCTCTCTCTCTCTCTCTCTCTCTCTCTCACACACTACCCCCCTCTCTCGCACACTACCTCCTCTCTCTCTCTCTCTCACACTACCCCCCTTCTCTCTCGCACACTACCCCCTCTCTCTCTCTCGCACACTACCCCCTCTCTCTCTCTCACACTACCCCCCTCTCTCGCACACTACCCCCTCTCTCTCTCTCTTAATCTTTCTCCCTCTACTTCTCCACATCTTTCTTTCTTTCCTTCTCAGCCTGTTTATATATTTTCATCTGCCTGCCACATCACGCCGCCCCACCTCACCCCACCGAGCAAAAGATACCCGGTGTATCCTTTCCTCACTTTGCCCTCAAAGAAAGATCTGATGAGAGAGAAAGGCCAAGAAGTTTCAGAGTCGATTTCTCCTCAAGAGCAGAGCCATCCATGAGAATCTCAGGAAGAAAAGGGACACGCCTACGATTGAAAGACACGAGCTGAGTCTTAACAGGATTAAACGAAACAAGTCATTTCGTATCCCAATTCACAACTGAACCCAGATTAGCCGCATATTTCGGCTGATCCGATGGAGATGGACGAGAAGCAACACCAGAATAGAGATTAGTATCATCATATTATTTGATTCCTCGAACAGAACAGATTCTTTTGCACCACTTTTATGTCCCCTTAAAAAGATCAAAATCAAGATATAACAATACTAAACCTTATGTCTAGAATGCTTATTTTAATTTTGATCTCAGGAAGAAAAGTAACATGCCTACGTAGTTGGTGGTTGACTGTACTCTCCGAGCGCTTTTAGGTGTTCATTTTTGTATGTCTGACCCAATTCTTCGAGCTGCCCTTTAAGCTCGATATCCAAATCTCGATAATCGAGAAACGAACATAAAAAGAAAGCCCCCCCCCCCGGATAAAAGAAAGCCCCCCCCCCCCGGATAAAAGAAAGCCCCCCCCCCCCCCGATCAAAACAACGAAAAAGATAACCTCTTTATTGTTATCTTTTAAAAAAAACGGCAGACGATGTGAATTATTTTTATTTTTGAGATGAGATAAGAAATCCGTGGGGTGTCGGGTGTCGGGTGGGGTCTGGGGCTATTTGTTACCCCATCGTGATAACCTTTCAACCTTTGTCCTAAGTAGAAGACCCCCCCCCTCTCCCATCCATTCTTGATTAATTGGTAATATAGTTTTATCAGTGACTATGGGTGTTTTACTTGTACAATTAATGAAACTGTTAGCATTACGACAACGATGAGTTGTTGGCGCCGGTGACGACCATTACAATTATAGAACATAAAATTGGCCCTTAAAAAAAAGCCAATAACAACAACAAAAACAACAAAAAAACAATAACAACAAACAAACAACTATACCAAAAGCAACAAAGAACAATAACAAAAAACAAAAAAACAGCACCAAAAAACAACAAATTTGAAAAAAGAAAAAAAAAAAAAAAAACAACAATAAAAAAAATTTAAGCAAAAAAACAACAAAAAAACAACAAAAAACAACAACAACAAAAAAGCCAATAACAACAACAAAAACAACAAAAAAAGCCAATAACAACAATAAAAAAAAATTTTAAAGCAAAAAAAAAAAAAAAAAAGCCAATAACAACAACAACAAAAAAGCCAATAACAACAATAAAAAAAATTTTAAAGCAAAAAAAAACAAAAACAACAAAAAACAACAACAAAAAAGCCAATAACAACAACAAAAACAAAAAAAGCGAATAACAACAATAAAAAAAATTTTAAAGCAAAAAAAGAAAAAAAAACAAAAAAAACAACAACAAAAAAGCCAATAACAACAACAAAAACAACAAAAAAGCCAATAACAACAATAAAAAAAAAATTTTAAGCAAAAAACCAACAAAAAACAACAACAAAAAAGCCAATAACAACAACAAAAACAAAAAAGCCAATAACAACAATAAAAACAATTTTAAAGCAAAAAAACAAACAAAAACAACAAAAAACAACAACAACAACAAAAAGCCAATAACAACAACAAAACAACAAAAAAGACAATAACAACAACAAAAACAACAAAAAAGACAATAACAACAACAAAAACAACAAAAAAGCCAATAACAACAACAACAACAACAACAAAAAAAGCCAATAACAACAACAAAAACAACAAAAAAGCCAATAACAACCACAAAAACAACAAAAAAGCCAATAACAACAATAATAAAAAAATTTTTTAAATGCAACAAAGAAAAACAAGAAACAAAACAACAAAAAAAAGAAAAAGAAAAAATTTAAGCTCGGTGTCGGGGGTAAACACCTTCAATCCTACATGTTAACGTATAACGAGGAGGACTTCACGCAGACCAGACAACCTTGAGGCACGATCTTCGCGAGCTCAACTGCAGAAGTCCGACTCATCGATTAAACAAACAAACAAACAGTAAAAAAACAAACAATGTGTTATAATCTATTAAATAAAGCGCAGTTGTCTGTTTGTGCGTGCGTATGCCCAGTTAATAGTCAAAACTAAAAAACGAACAGCCACAAAGTTGGTATTTTCTTGGTCGGCGTTGCCTTGGATGAAAAATATCTCAAATGAAAAAAAAATACAAATACATCTGATTTTTATGAAATTCCGATTTTTATGAAATTTGAACAATAGGTATATTACACATAAATTAATAAATATTTCCCAAATGTTAGTCTCTTTGGAGTGATTTAAGGCGTTTTTAAGGGGGCATAATATGGACACAACTTCCCATTTAAGAATTCGGTACTTTGTTACATAAGGACCTGCGATAACTTTGACCATGACCCTAACCCTATTGATAACCCCAACCCACACTTTTACGCTTACACTAACCCTAACCCTATTGATAACCCCAACCTCCGCTTTGACCCTGACCCTAACCCTAACGCTTACACTAACCCTAGCCCTCACTTTGCCTCTGACCCTGACCCTAACCCTAACCCCCACTTTGCCTCTGACCCTAACCCTGACACTGACCCTGACCCTAACCCTATTGCTAACCCTAACCCCCACTTTGCCTCTGACCCTAACCCTGACACTGACCCTGACCCTAACCCTATTGCTAACCCTAACCCCCACTTTGCCTCTGACCCTGACCCTAACCTAACCCTAACCCTATTGCTAACCGTAACCCCCACTTTGCCTCTGACCCTAACCCTAACCCTAACGACGGGGTCAACGTTAGCTCGGGTCCTAATGTAACAAAGCACCAAGAATTCAAATACTTCAGATTTGCATTAATATTTATTGCTAGTCATAAAGCAAGCAACCTTGAATTTCAATTTCTTCTTAAGACCCCTTAAGCTTAAGCCTTCAATTTTCTAGAATCGTAATCATAAATCATTATTTAACCTCTGATGAGGTTCTTCATATCTCAACGTAAAATCATCCCATGCCATTAATCTTTATGCTCGAGTCGCGTTTGGCCTTGATAAATGGTGAACTGTTTAGTAAAAGGACAACTCAGCCTTAGTATTTTTTGTGAAACAAAAAGAAAGGAAAAGAAAGAAATAAGGAAAGAAGAAAAGAAGAAAAGAAGAAGAAAAGAAAGAAAATGAAAACACAAAGGAACGAAAGAAAAGAAAGAATAAATAAATATAGTATTGTTAAGTGGTTTATGAGTTATGAGACAAATATGAAGAAATAATTGGATGAAAACGATTCTATGGTGAATGAAGGCAGAAACAAAAAGAAAGGGAGCAAAGAAAGAAAGACAGAAGGAAAGAAGAAAAGAAGAAGAAAAAAAGAAACGGAGAAAGATAGAAAGAAAGAATAAAAGAAAGGAAAAG
>OY744554.1:3895738-3913238 GCA_963556195.1 Sepiola atlantica | reverse complement strand
GATAAGCAGAGAGCACATACAGTAACTGGTATTCCCAAATAAGTAAAGGAATGATACTATGGGGTTCAGGGTCGGGAGCAGTAGTACGCAGAAGTCCTTATTGATTCCCGGGTAACGTAAGGTTTCTGCTGTTCTTTATTTTTATAAAAGGTTCTGTTTAAAAAAGAAAAAAAAACACCGTTGTCTGTAAATTGTTCGTGTTCTGGCGGGAATATGAGTTGATGTGAATAGCGTTGATGACGTCACTAGGATAATTTAACTGCGTTGAATTCAACGCGATTTTCAGCTTGAATTGATGTCATTTTCTGTGCATTTATGTTTATGAGGTCCGTTTGCACTTTTCAATATTTATAATTTCGACAGAGATTCTTTTTAAGAAGTGAAGACAAATTGGGCAGGTAGAAAAAAGAAAAAAGAAAAACGAAAGAACTGAAAGATGAGAATGAGAGGGAAGAAAAGGAAGAAAATGGAAGGAAAGGAAGAAAGAAAAGAAAGAAAAGGATAAATTTTGAAAGAAATGAAGGAAGGAATGAGAAGCGAAAAAGTGAAAAAAAGAGGAGAAACGAACTTATTAAAATCCAAAGACGATATCGAATATGTGATCTACCCATCAACCCTAACCCTAACACTAACCCATAAACATAAACCCTAACACTAACCAATATACCCTAACACTAACACTAACCCTTACACTAACACTAACCCTAACCCTTACACTAAATCTAACCCTAAACCCTCACACAAACACTAACCCTAACCCTAACACTAACCCTTACACTAACACTAACACTAACCCTAACACTTACACTAACACTAACTCTAACACTAACCCTAACCCTAACACTTACACTAACACTAACTCTAACACTAACCCTAACACTGACCCTTACACTAATCCATAAACCTAAACCTAAACCCTAACCCTAAATCTAACCCTAACCCTAACACTAACACATAAACCTACACCCTAACCCTTACACTAATACTAACTCTAACACTAACACTAACCAATAAACCCTAACCCTAACACTAAATCTAACCCTAACACTAACACATAAACCTAAACCCTAACCCTAACACTAACACTAACTCTTACACTAACACTAACCAATAAACCCTAACCCTAACACTAAATCTAACCCTAACACTAACACATAAACCTAAACCCTAACCCTAACACTAACACTAACTCTTACACTAACACTAACCAATAAACCCTAACCCTAACACTAACCCTAACACTAACACATAAACCTAAACCCTAACACTAACCCTTACACTAACACTAACACTAACCCGTTATTAGCTTACGTGTAGTTATTTAGGATTAGTTAGAGTGAATATTGAAACCATTCGGTATATTGGAAGAGCGCTGGGAAATTCTGTGGTGATTTCTACATCAACCAATCCGTATAATTTACAGTTATAAATCGTATCCCCTTTTCAATAATAACTGTTTGTGAGGGTCAATACAATTTCTGCTTTTCGCCGTAAAAAAAGTATTTTTCAGCTAAATATTCTTGAAATAAATACAACAGATATACCTTATCTTTTTTTTTTAATTTTAAAATTGTAGAAATTTAATTCTTTTTAAAACAATTATCTGTCTTTTCACCGTAAAAATAATTGTCAGCTAAATACTCTTTCAAATCGATTGAAACGAATGTCAATTTAAAAAAAAAAATGTATTTATTTAAAATTGTACTTGTTTAAGTCGCCGGAAGGGGTAAACAATTTGATTTGGAGAAAAAATTAAGTTAAAGTTGGAATTGTTTACCTTGGCGACATCTGACTTATTAACCACATCTGATTAATTAGCCACATCTGATGACCTTCGAAGAAGATTACATCTGGACAGTATAGGGAGAGAGAGATGTGCCGAACAGGAGACTTCGATTACATTGCAACGTTGAGACATTGGGCGAGAGTACTTAAGTTCGTAGATGTAGAACAGTTGAGGTAGCAGGTTCAGTTTACAGGAGAATGGCAAGGAAAACAGGGGAGGAAGTGATTTATTGATTGGATGATGTCATTTTTTTTAGATAGATAGATAGATAGATAGGAAGAGACGGATATATATATATATATATATATATATATATATATATATATATATATATAAATATATATATATATATATATATATATATATATATATATATATATATATATATATATATATATATATATATATATATAAATATTTTCTTTGTCGTACAAAACTTTAAAATAGCATTGAAGAGACAATATTTATTATTCATAATGAATTTAAGAAATTAAAAAGATGAAAGGGCAGCTGACCGGTTTATATATATATATATACAGAGATAGATAGAGACACACACACACGCACATATATATATATATATATATAGAGAGAGAGATAACTAGAGAGATAGATAGATACACACACACACACACACACACATATATATATATATATATATATATATATATATATATATATATATATATATATATATATACAGAGATAGATTGAGACACACACACAGGACTTTCTTTTTTTATCGTTGTTCTTCCTTGCTTTTTAAGTTTGACTTTTATTTTTATTTTTATTTTTACTTTTTCCTCTTCTCTTCTTAAGTGACCTCAACTATTACAACGCCACATTGTGTTTTGTCGGCAGTTGAAACCAGTATTCCAGACATTTAATTTCCCTGATGATCTGCCAAGCAAGTAACTGCTTGGTAGTGAAACACGTGTAGGAAAAAACATTTAATTTGAATAAATAGTATTTGTAGGAAAAAATATCTTTAATTGTGATCATTGGTGTCTTGAAAGGAATGATTTGGTAAGCCTTCATAAAATCACATATAAATGCTCTGTACTCTGTAATCGAGTATCATCGAGCTTGTTTTTTATTGGAACAACCCCGGTCTTCACTGAATGATCTATTTTATAAGTGAAAAATCTAAATATATATATATATATATATATATATATATATATATATATATATACATATATATCTATATATATATATATATATATATATATATATATATACAGAGATAGATAGAGACACACACACGCACATATATATATATATATATATATATATATATATATATAGAGAGAGAGAGAGAGAGAGAGAGAGAGATAGAGATAGAGATAGAGATAGATAGATAGATAGATAGATAGATAGATAGATAGATAGATAGATAGATAGATAGATAGATAGATAGATATCTGTGTAAAAAGTCGGATATCACCGCGTAACGCGACTGCTTCTGACGTCAAAGGTCTGCACCTCTGAGGGCAGATTCGTTCCTGCTTAAAACCGGAACCCCCCTCCAAAAGAGGGGCTTTATTTTCAGCGTCATGTCGTGTCTTCCTCACGGCTCACACGAAAGTGAAATCGTTTCCCAAAATAAAAAAAGGAGGAAAGATTCCTGTCACCGTTTGACATTCACACAAGACAAAACTCGGCTTTAAATAATTGCACAGTTCCCGTTCAATTTCCGATCCTCGCAACACCGCGGGCACTTGCCGCTATCCTTTCCTTGAACACTCTACAATTTCGTCTTGTTTATTTTGGTGGTATGTTATTCCACCCCCCTCCCCCGTTTCCTTTTCTTTCCAGTAAATTACCAGTTCCTTTCTTTGCTTTCCTTTATTATTATTTTCTTTCTTCTTTTTTTTTTCCTCATATTTTTCTCCGGTGCTTATTTCGAACAAGCACCCATAAATTTGCAGTCGCGACATAAACAGTTTAGACTACAACCAAAAAAAAGAAGCAACGAAATTAAATTGAATAATTTTTTTGCAACCCCTACAACCCCCCCCCCCCCCAGAAAAAAAAGAAGGAAAAAAAAAACGCAAAAAAATTTTTATTTCTTCGTTAACGCTCGTGACGATTTCGGAAGTCTCCGGTGAAACCCGATATAGATGACGTCAGTACTAAAATTTCATGGGTGCCTATTCGGAATGTGTACCTTTTCTTCTTTGTTCATTTCATTCTGATAATAGGTTATATATTTTGCCAGTATATCACTGGCCTCATCCCAAAATGAGATGGTAATCCTTGGGAGCAACAAAGAAGGTGGGCTCCCTCTACCGTGCTAGTAAACTCCTCACACCTGACATTATCGTGTATCTCTACAAAGCCACCAATCCGCCCATGCATGGAGTATTGTTGCCACATCTGGACCGGTGCATCATCCACTAGTCTCTCCCTCCTAGACAAGGTCCAAAAAAGAGTCACCAACGTAATAGGTCCCTCACTGTCTACCAAGCTCCAACTCCTGTCCCATCGCCACAATGTAGCATCCTTGTGCTTGTTTTACAAGTATTTCAATGGATTGTGCTCCGATGAATTGGCTACTCTGGTGCCCCCTCGACGTAAATTCACTAGACCCACTCGACAATCAGCAAAATCCCATCCATTCATTGTGGAGGTCCCCAGATGCCGAAAAGCTCTCTACTCAAATAGCTTCTTTCCTCGTGCTGCCGGCCTCTGGAACTCCCCTCCTGCTCCCTGTTTCCTCGACAGTACCGACATGCAGAGGTTTAAAACTGATGTAAACAGACATCTCGCTACACTGCTCCCAACTTGGGGTGACACCCAAAACACCTCAGTAACCCTTTACGTCTACAGTGGCGGCCTGCCTTGTTTGGGGTGAAATATGTTTTTAATAATATATATATATAATTACAGAATAGATACTACACCTTCATCAGAAATAGAGGAGGTAATAACTGTGATGACGATACTGATTCCAAAGAAAGCAGTAATGCCTGGGAGTTTGGTATCATGGCGAACGAACATATACTACGTTAGTACCCACCCCCTCTAAAACGGTGGAGGTAATGCTCGGAAGAATGGGCTCATGGCAGCAGACTAGATGCTACACTACCCCTCCACCCCAAAAAAGAACAGGTAATGCCTGGGAGGATAGGTTTAAGACAACAGAAACAAATACTAAACTCCCCCCCCCCGAGATTGACCAGATTACATTAGTCAAAAGATAGTATAATATTACAATTTAATAAAAACAGTAATAGTATAGTTTCAGCTTCAGATAGACAGATACGAAATCTCCATTAGTAATAGAAGTAATAGTATAGTTTCAGCTTCAGATAGACAGATACGAAATCTCCATTAGTAATAGAAGTAATAGTATAGTTTCAGCTTCAGATAGACAGATACGAAATCTCCATTAGTAATAGAAGTAATAGTATAGTTTCAGCTTCAGATAGACAGATACGAAATCTCCATTAGTAATAGAAGTAATAGTATAGTTTCAGCTTCAGATAGACAGATACGAAATCTCCATTAGTAATAGAAGTAATAGTATAGTTTCAGCTTCAGATAGACAGATACGAAATCTCCATTAGTAATAGAAGTAATAGTATAGTTTCAGCTTCAGATAGACAGATACGAAATCTCCATTAGTAATAGAAGTAATAGTATAGTTTCAGCTTCAGATAGACAGATACGAAATCTCCATTAGTAATAGAAGTAATAGTATAGTTTCAGCTTCAGATAGACAGATACGAAATCTCCATTAGTAATAGAAGTAATAGTATAGTTTCAGCTTCAGATAGACAGATACGAAATCTCCATTAGTAATAGAAGTAATAGTATAGTTTCAGCTTCAGATAGACAGATACGAAATCTCCATTAGTAATAGAAGTAATAGTATAGTTTCAGCTTCAGATAGACAGATACGAAATCTCCATTAGTAATAGAAGTAATAGTATAGTTTCAGCTTCAGATAGACAGATACGAAATCTCCATTAGTAATAGAAGTAATAGTATAGTTTCAGCTTCAGATAGACAGATACGAAATCTCCATTAGTAATAGAAGTAATAGTATAGTTTCAGCTTCAGATAGACAGATACGAAATCTCCATTAGTAATAGAAGTAATAGTATAGTTTCAGCTTCAGATAGACAGATACGAAATCTCCATTAGTAATAGAAGTAATAGTATAGTTTCAGCTTCAGATAGACAGATACGAAATCTCCATTAGTAATAGAAGTAATAGTATAGTTTCAGCTTCAGATAGACAGATACGAAATCTCCATTAGTAATAGAAGTAATAGTATAGTTTCAGCTTCAGATAGACAGATACGAAATCTCCATTAGTAATAGAAGTAATAGTATAGTTTCAGCTTCAGATAGACAGATACGAAATCTCCATTAGTAATAGAAGTAATAGTATAGTTTCAGCTTCAGATAGACAGATACGAAATCTCCATTAGTAATAGAAGTAATAGTATAGTTTCAGCTTCAGATAGACAGATACGAAATCTCCATTAGTAATAGAAGTAATAGTATAGTTTCAGCTTCAGATAGACAGATACGAAATCTCCATTAGTAATAGAAGTAATAGTATAGTTTCAGCTTCAGATAGACAGATACGAAATCTCCATTAGTAATAGAAGTAATAGTATAGTTTCAGCTTCAGATAGACAGATACGCAATCTACATTAGTAATAGAAGTAATAGTATAGTTTCAGCTTCAGATAGACAGATACGAAATCTCCATTAGTAATAGAAGTAATAGTATAGTTTCAGCTTCAGATAGACAGATACGAAATCTCCATTAGTAATAGAAGTAATAGTATAGTTTCAGCTTCAGATAGACAGATACGAAATCTCCATTAGTAATAGAAGTAATAGTATAGTTTCAGCTTCAGATAGACAGATACGAAATCTCCATTAGTAATAGAAGTAATAGTATAGTTTCAGCTTCAGATAGACAGATACGAAATCTCCATTAGTAATAGAAGTAATAGTATAGTTTCAGCTTCAGATAGACAGATACGAAATCTCCATTAGTAATAGAAGTAATAGTATAGTTTCAGCTTCAGATAGACAGATACCAAATCTCCATTAGTAATAGAAGTAATAGTATAGTTTCAGCTTCAGATAGACAGATACCAAATCTCCATTAGTAATAGAAGTAATAGTATAGTTTCAGCTTCAGATAGACAGATACGAAATCTCCATTAGTAATAGAAGTAATAGTATAGTTTCAGCTTCAGACAGACAGATATCAAATCTCCATTAGTAATAAAAGTAATAGTATAGTTTCAGCTTCAGATAGACAGATACGAAATCTCCATTAGTAATAGAAGTAATAGTATAGTTTCAGCTTCAGATAGACAGATACGAAATCTCCATTAGTAATAGAAGTAATAGTATAGTTTCAGCTTCAGATAGACAGATACGAAATCTCCATTAGTAATAGAAGTAATAGTATAGTTTCAGCTTCAGATAGACAGATACGAAATCTCCATTAGTAATAGAAGTAATAGTATAGTTTCAGCTTCAGATAGACAGATACGAAATCTCCATTAGTAATAGAAGTAATAGTATAGTTTCAGCTTCAGATAGACAGATACGAAATCTCCATTAGTAATAGAAGTAATAGTATAGTTTCAGCTTCAGATAGACAGATACGAAATCTCCATTAGTAATAGAAGTAATAGTATAGTTCTGGCTTCAGACAGACATATACCAAATCTCCATTAGTAATAGAAGTAATAGTATAGTTTCAGCTTCAGACAGATACCAAATCTCCATTAGTAATAGAAGTAATAGTATAGTTCTGGCTTCAGACAGA
The DNA here is from genome assembly GCA_963556195.1 of Sepiola atlantica. NCBI lineage: Eukaryota > Metazoa > Mollusca > Cephalopoda > Sepiida > Sepiolidae > Sepiola > Sepiola atlantica. The sequence continues at coordinate 3,905,643 of OY744554.1, read as the reverse complement.
CAGATACCAAATCTCCATTAGTAATAGAAGTAATAGTATAGTTTCAGCTTCAGACAGATACCAAATCTCCATTAGTAATAGAAGTAATAGTATAGTTCTGGCTTCAGACAGATACCAAATCTCCATTAGTAATAGAAGTAATAGTATAGTTCCGGCTTCAGACAGATACCAAATCTCCATTAGTAATAGAAGTAATAGTATAGTTCTGTCTTCAGACAGACATATACCAAATCTCCATTAGTAATAGAAGTAATAGTATAGTTTCAGCTTCAGATAGACAGATACGAAATCTCCATTAGTAATAGAAGTAATAGTATAGTTTCAGCTTCAGATAGACAGATACGAAATCTCCATTAGTAATAGAAGTAATAGTATAGTTTCAGCTTCAGATAGACAGATACGAAATCTCCATTAGTAATAGAAGTAATAGTATAGTTTCAGCTTCAGATAGACAGATACGAAATCTCCATTAGTAATAGAAGTAATAGTATAGTTTCAGCTTCAGATAGACAGATACGAAATCTCCATTAGTAATAGAAGTAATAGTATAGTTTCAGCTTCAGATAGACAGATACGAAATCTCCATTAGTAATAGAAGTAATAGTATAGTTTCAGCTTCAGATAGACAGATACGAAATCTCCATTAGTAATAGAAGTAATAGTATAGTTTCAGCTTCAGATAGACAGATACCAAATCTCCATTAGTAATAGAAGTAATAGTATAGTTTCAGCTTCAGATAGACAGATACCAAATCTCCATTAGTAATAGAAGTAATAGTATAGTTTCAGCTTCAGATAGACAGATACGAAATCTCCATTAGTAATAGAAGTAATAGTATAGTTTCAGCTTCAGACAGACAGATATCAAATCTCCATTAGTAATAAAAGTAATAGTATAGTTTCAGCTTCAGATAGACAGATACGAAATCTCCATTAGTAATAGAAGTAATAGTATAGTTTCAGCTTCAGATAGACAGATACGAAATCTCCATTAGTAATAGAAGTAATAGTATAGTTTCAGCTTCAGATAGACAGATACGAAATCTCCATTAGTAATAGAAGTAATAGTATAGTTTCAGCTTCAGATAGACAGATACGAAATCTCCATTAGTAATAGAAGTAATAGTATAGTTTCAGCTTCAGATAGACAGATACGAAATCTCCATTAGTAATAGAAGTAATAGTATAGTTTCAGCTTCAGATAGACAGATACGAAATCTCCATTAGTAATAGAAGTAATAGTATAGTTTCAGCTTCAGATAGACAGATACGAAATCTCCATTAGTAATAGAAGTAATAGTATAGTTCTGGCTTCAGACAGACATATACCAAATCTCCATTAGTAATAGAAGTAATAGTATAGTTTCAGCTTCAGACAGATACCAAATCTCCATTAGTAATAGAAGTAATAGTATAGTTCTGGCTTCAGACAGACAGATACCAAATCTCCATTAGTAATAGAAGTAATAGTATAGTTTCAGCTTCAGACAGATACCAAATCTCCATTAGTAATAGAAGTAATAGTATAGTTCTGGCTTCAGACAGATACCAAATCTCCATTAGTAATAGAAGTAATAGTATAGTTCCGGCTTACGACAGATACCTAATCTCCATTAGTAATAGAAGTAATAGTATAGTTCTGGCTTCAGACAGACATATACCAAATCTCCATTAGTAATAGAAGTAATAGTATAGTTTCAGCTTCAGACAGATACCAAATCTCCATTAGTAATAGAAGTAATAGTATAGTTCTGGCTTCAGACAGACAGATACCAAATCTCCATTAGTAATAGAAGTAATAGTATAGTTTCAGCTTCAGACAGATACCAAATCTCCATTAGTAATAGAAGTAATAGTATAGTTCTGGCTTCAGACAGACATATACCAAATCTCCATTAGTAATAGAAGTAATAGTATAGTTTCAGCTTCAGACAGATACCAAATCTCCATTAGTAATAGAAGTAATAGTATAGTTCTGGCTTCAGACAGACAGATACCAAATCTCCATTAGTAATAGAAGTAATAGTATAGTTTCAGCTTCAGACAGATACCAAATCTCCATTAGTAATAGAAGTAATAGTATAGTTCTGGCTTCAGACAGATACCAAATCTCCATTAGTAATAGAAGTAATAGTATAGTTCCGGCTTCAGACATATACCAAATCTCCATTAGTAATAGAAGTAATAGTATAGTTCTGGCTTCAGACAGACATATACCAAATCTCCATTAGTAATAGAAGTAATAGTATAGTTTCAGCTTCAGACAGATACCAAATCTCCATTAGTAATAGAAGTAATAGTATAGTTCCGGCTTCAGACAGATACCAAATCTCCATTAGTAATAGAAGTAATAGTATAGTTCTGGCTTCAGACAGACATATACCAAATCTCCATTAGTAATAGAAGTAATAGTATAGTTTCAGCTTCAGACAGATACCAAATCTCCATTAGTAATAGAAGTAATAGTATAGTTCTGGCTTCAGACAGACAGATACCAAATCTCCATTAGTAATAGAAGTAATAGTATAGTTTCAGCTTCAGACAGATACCAAATCTCCATTTGTAATAGAAGTGATAGTATAAGTTCGACTTTAGACAGACAGATACCAAATATCCATTAGTAATAGAAGTAATAGTATAGTTTTGGCTTCAGACAGACAGATACCAAATCTCCATTAGTAATAGAAGTAATAGTATAGTTTTGACTTCAGACAGACATATACCAAATCTCCATTATTAATAGAAGTGATTGTATAGTTTCGGCTTTAGACAGGCAGATACCAAATCTCCATTAGTAATAGAAGTAATAGTATAGTTCTGGCTTCAGACAGATACCAAATCTCCATTAGTAATAGAAGTAATAGTATAGTTCCGGCTTCAGACATATACCAAATCTCCATTAGTAATAGAAGAAATAGTATAGTTCTGGCTTCAGACAGACATATACCAAATCTCCATTAGTAATAGAAGTAATAGTATAGTTTCAGCTTCAGACAGATACCAAATCTCCATTAGTAATAGAAGTAATAGTATAGTTCCGGCTTCAGACAGATACCAAATCTCCATTAGTAATAGAAGTAATAGTATAGTTCTGGCTTCAGACAGACATATACCAAATCTCCATTAGTAATAGAAGTAATAGTATAGTTTCAGCTTCAGACAGATACCAAATCTCCATTAGTAATAGAAGTAATAGTATAGTTCTGGCTTCAGACAGACAGATACCAAATCTCCATTAGTAATAGAAGTAATAGTATAGTTTCAGCTTCAGACAGATACCAAATCTCCATTTGTAATAGAAGTGATAGTATAAGTTCGACTTTAGACAGACAGATACCAAATATCCATTAGTAATAGAAGTAATAGTATAGTTTCGGCTTTAGACAGGCAGATACCAAATCTCCATTAGTAATAGAAGTAATAGTATAGTTTCAGCTTCAGACAGATACCAAATCTCCATTAGTAATAGAAGTAATAGTATAGTTTCAGCTTCAGACAGACAGATACAAAATCTCCATTAGTAATAGAAATAATAGTATAATTTGGACTTCAGACAGACAGATACCAAATCTTCATTAGTAATAGAAGTAATAGTATAGTTTTGACTTCAGACAGACAGATCCCAAATATCCATTAGTAATAGAAGTGATAGTATAGTTTTGACTTCAGACAGACAGGTCCCAAATCTCCATTAGTAATAGAAGTAATAGTATAGTTTCGGCTTCAGATAGACAGATACGAAATCTCCATTAGTAATAGAAGTAATAGTATAGTTTTGACTTCAGACAGACATATACCAAATCTCCATTAGTAATAGAAGTAATAGTATAGTTTTGGCTTCAGACAGACAGATACCAAATCTCCATTAGTAATAGAAGTAATAGTATAGTTTTGGCTTCAGACAGACAGATACCAAATCTCCATTAGTAATAGAAGTAATAGTATAGTTTTGACTTCAGACAGACATATACCAAATCTCCATTATTAATAGAAGTGATTGTATAGTTTCGGCTTTAGACAGGCAGATACCAAATCTCCATTAGTAATAGAAGTAATAATATAGTTTTGACTTCAGACAGACAGATACCAAATCTCCATTATTAATAGAAGTGATAGTATAGTTTTGACTTCAGACAGACAATCCCAAATATCCATTAGTAATAGAAGTAATAGTATAGTTTTGACTTCAGACAGACAGATCCCAAATATCCATTAGTAATAGAAGTAATAGTATAGTTTTGACTTCAGACAGACAGATACCAAATCTCCATTATTAATAGAAGTTATAGTATAGTTTTTACTTCAGACAGACAGATACCAAATATCCATTAGTAATAGAAGTAATAGTATAGTTATGACTTCAGACAGACAGATACCAAATCTCCATTATTAATAGAAGTGATAGTATAGTTTTGACTTCAGACAGACAGATCCCAAATATCCATTAGTAATAGAAGTAATAGTATAGTTTTGACTTCAGACAGACAGATACCAAATCTCCATTATTAATAGAAGTGATAGTATAGTTTCAGCTTCAGACAGATACCAAATCTCCATTAGTAATAGAAGTAATAGTATAGTTTCAGCTTCAGACAGATACCAAATCTCCATTAGTAATAGAAGTAATAGTATAGTTTTGACTTCAGACAGACAGATACCAAATATCCATTAGTAATAGAAGTAATAATATAGTTTTGGCTTCAGACAGACAGATCCCAAATATCCATTAGTAATAGAAGTAATAGTATAGTTATGACTTCAGACAGACAGATACCAAATCTCCATTTAATTATAGAAGTGATAGTATAGTTTTGACTTCAGACAGACAGATCCCAAATATCCATTAGTAATAGAAGTAATAGTATAGTTTTGACTTCAGACAGACAGATACCAAATCTCCATTATTAATAGAAGTGATAGTATAGTTTCAGCTTCAGACAGATACCAAATCTCCATTAGTAATAGAAGTAATAGTATAGTTTCAGCTTCAGACAGATACCAAATCTCCATTAGTAATAGAAGTAATAGTATAGTTCTGGCTTCAGACAGACATATACCAAATCTCCATTAGTAATAGAAGTACTAGTATAGTTTCAGCTTCAGACAGATACCAAATCTCCATTAGTAATAGAAGTAATAGTATAGTTTCAGCTTCAGATAGACAGATACGAAATCTCCATTAGTAATAGAAGTAATAGTATAGTTTCAGCTTCAGATAGACAGATACGAAATCTCCATTAGTAATAGAAGTAATAGTATAGTTCTGGCTTCAGACAGACATATACCAAATCTCCATTAGTAATAGAAGTACTAGTATAGTTTCAGCTTCAGACAGATACCAAATCTCCATTAGTAATAGAAGTAATAGTATAGTTTCAGCTTCAGACAGATACCAAATCTCCATTAGTAATAGAAGTAATAGTATAGTTTCAGCTTCAGACAGATACCAAATCTCCATTAGTAATAGAAGTAATAGTATAGTTTCAGCTTCAGACAGATACCAAATCTCCATTAGTAATAGAAGTAATAGTATAGTTTCAGCTTCAGACAGATACCAAATCTCCATTAGTAATAGAAGTAATAGTATAGTTCTGGCTTCAGACAGACATATACCAAATCTCCATTAGTAATAGAAGTACTAGTATAGTTTCAGCTTCAGACAGATACCAAATCTCCATTAGTAATAGAAGTAATAGTATAGTTTCAGCTTCAGACAGATACCAAATCTCCATTAGTAATAGAAGTAATAGTATAGTTTCAGCTTCAGACAGATACCAAATCTCCATTAGTAATAGAAGTAATAGTATAGTTCTGGCTTCAGACAGACATATACCAAATCTCCATTAGTAATAGAAGTACTAGTATAGTTTCAGCTTCAGACAGATACCAAATCTCTATTAGTAATAGAAGTAATAGTATAGTTTCAGCTTCAGACAGATACCAAATCTCCATTAGTAATAGAAGTAATAGTATAGTTCTGGCTTCAGACAGACAGATACCAAATCTCCATTAGTAATAGAAGTAATAGTATAGTTTCAGCTTCAGACAGATACCAAATCTCCATTTGTAATAGAAGTAATAGTATAGTTCCGGCTTCAGACAGACAGATACAAAATCTCCATTAGTAATAGAAGTACTAGTATAGTTTCAGCTTCAGACAGATACCAAATCTCCATTAGTAATAGAAGTAATAGTATAGTTTCCGCTTCAGACAGATACCAAATCTCCATTAGTAATAGAAGTAATAGTATAGTTTCAGCTTCAGACAGATACCAAATCTCCATTAGTAATAGAAGTAATAGTATAGTTTCAGCTTCAGACAGATACCAAATCTCCATTAGTAATAGAAGTAATAGTATAGTTCTGGCTTCAGACAGATACCAAATCTCCATTAGTAATAGAAGTAATAGTATAGTTCCGGCTTCCGACATATACCAAATCTCCATTAGTAATAGAAGTAATAGTATAGTTCTGGCTTCAGACAGACATATACCAAATCTCCATTAGTAATAGAAGTAATAGTATAGTTTCAGCTTCAGACAGATACCAAATCTCCATTAGTAATAGAAGTAATAGTATAGTTCCGGCTTCAGACAGATACCAAATCTCCATTAGTAATAGAAGTAATAGTATAGTTCTGGCTTCAGACAGACATATACCAAATCTCCATTAGTAATAGAAGTAATAGTATAGTTTCAGCTTCAGACAGATACCAAATCTCCATTAGTAATAGAAGTAATAGTATAGTTCTGGCTTCAGACAGACAGATACCAAATCTCCATTAGTAATAGAAGTAATAGTATAGTTTCAGCTTCAGACAGATACCAAATCTCCATTTGTAATAGAAGTGATAGTATAAGTTCGACTTTAGACAGACAGATACCAAATATCCATTAGTAATAGAAGTAATAGTATAGTTTTGGCTTCAGACAGACAGATACCAAATCTCCATTAGTAATAGAAGTAATAGTATAGTTTTGACTTCAGACAGACATATACCAAATCTCCATTATTAATAGAAGTGATTGTATAGTTTCGGCTTTAGACAGGCAGATACCAAATCTCCATTAGTAATAGAAGTAATAGTATAGTTCTGGCTTCAGACAGATACCAAATCTCCATTAGTAATAGAAGTAATAGTATAGTTCCGGCTTCAGACATATACCAAATCTCCATTAGTAATAGAAGAAATAGTATAGTTCTGGCTTCAGACAGACATATACCAAATCTCCATTAGTAATAGAAGTAATAGTATAGTTTCAGCTTCAGACAGATACCAAATCTCCATTAGTAATAGAAGTAATAGTATAGTTCCGGCTTCAGACAGATACCAAATCTCCATTAGTAATAGAAGTAATAGTATAGTTCTGGCTTCAGACAGACATATACCAAATCTCCATTAGTAATAGAAGTAATAGTATAGTTTCAGCTTCAGACAGATACCAAATCTCCATTAGTAATAGAAGTAATAGTATAGTTCTGGCTTCAGACAGACAGATACCAAATCTCCATTAGTAATAGAAGTAATAGTATAGTTTCAGCTTCAGACAGATACCAAATCTCCATTTGTAATAGAAGTGATAGTATAAGTTCGACTTTAGACAGACAGATACCAAATATCCATTAGTAATAGAAGTAATAGTATAGTTTCGGCTTTAGACAGGCAGATACCAAATCTCCATTAGTAATAGAAGTAATAGTATAGTTTCAGCTTCAGACAGATACCAAATCTCCATTAGTAATAGAAGTAATAGTATAGTTTCAGCTTCAGACAGACAGATACAAAATCTCCATTAGTAATAGAAATAATAGTATAATTTGGACTTCAGACAGACAGATACCAAATCTCCATTAGTAATAGAAGTAATAGTATAGTTTTGACTTCAGACAGACAGATCCCAAATATCCATTAGTAATAGAAGTGATAGTATAGTTTTGACTTCAGACAGACAGGTCCCAAATCTCCATTAGTAATAGAAGTAATAGTATAGTTTTGGCTTCAGACAGACAGATACCAAATCTCCATTATTAATAGAAGTAATAATATAGTTTTGACTTCAGACAGACATATACCAAATCTCCATTAGTAATAGAAGTAATAGTATAGTTTTGGCTTCAGACAGACATATACCAAATCTCCATTAGTAATAGAAGTAATAGTATAGTTTTGGCTTCAGACAGACAGATACCAAATCTCCATTAGTAATAGAAGTAATAGTATAGTTTTGACTTCAGACAGACATATACCAAATCTCCATTATTAATAGAAGTGATTGTATAGTTTCGGCTTTAGACAGGCAGATACCAAATCTCCATTAGTAATAGAAGTAATAATATAGTTTTGACTTCAGACAGACAGATACCAAATCTCCATTATTAATAGAAGTGATAGTATAGTTTTGACTTCAGACAGACAGATCCCAAATATCCATTAGTAATAGAAGTAATAGTATAGTTTTGACTTCAGACAGACAGATCCCAAATATCCATTAGTAATAGAAGTAATAGTATAGTTTTGACTTCAGACAGACAGATACCAAATCTCCATTATTAATAGAAGTTATAGTATAGTTTTTACTTCAGACAGACAGATACCAAATATCCATTAGTAATAGAAGTAATAGTATAGTTATGACTTCAGACAGACAGATACCAAATCTCCATTATTAATAGAAGTGATAGTATAGTTTTGACTTCAGACAGACAGATCCCAAATATCCATTAGTAATAGAAGTAATAGTATAGTTTTGACTTCAGACAGACAGATACCAAATCTCCATTATTAATAGAAGTGATAGTATAGTTTCAGCTTCAGACAGATACCAAATCTCCATTAGTAATAGAAGTAATAGTATAGTTTCAGCTTCAGACAGATACCAAATCTCCATTAGTAATAGAAGTAATAGTATAGTTTTGACTTCAGACAGACAGATACCAAATATCCATTAGTAATAGAAGTAATAATATAGTTTTGGCTTCAGACAGACAGATCCCAAATATCCATTAGTAATAGAAGTAATAGTATAGTTATGACTTCAGACAGACAGATACCAAATCTCCATTTAATTATAGAAGTGATAGTATAGTTTTGACTTCAGACAGACAGATCCCAAATATCCATTAGTAATAGAAGTAATAGTATAGTTTTGACTTCAGACAGACAGATACCAAATCTCCATTATTAATAGAAGTGATAGTATAGTTTCAGCTTCAGACAGATACCAAATCTCCATTAGTAATAGAAGTAATAGTATAGTTTCAGCTTCAGACAGATACCAACTCTCCATTAGTAATAGAAGTAATAGTATAGTTCTGGCTTCAGACAGACATATACCAAATCTCCATTAGTAATAGAAGTACTAGTATAGTTTCAGCTTCAGACAGATACCAAATCTCTATTAGTAATAGAAGTAATAGTATAGTTTCAGCTTCAGATAGACAGATACGAAATCTCCATTAGTAATAGAAGTAATAGTATAGTTTCAGCTTCAGATAGACAGATACGAAATCTCCATTAGTAATAGAAGTAATAGTATAGTTCTGGCTTCAGACAGACAGATACCAAATCTCCATTAGTAATAGAAGTACTAGTATAGTTTCAGCTTCAGACAGATACCAAATCTCTATTAGTAATAGAAGTAATAGTATAGTTTCAGCTTCAGACAGATACCAAATCTCCATTAGTAATAGAAGTAATAGTATAGTTTCAGCTTCAGACAGATACCAAATCTCCATTAGTAATAGAAGTAATAGTATAGTTTCAGCTTCAGACAGATACCAAATCTCCATTAGTAATAGAAGTAATAGTATAGTTTCAGCTTCAGACAGATACCAAATCTCCATTAGTAATAGAAGTAATAGTATAGTTCTGGCTTCAGACAGACATATACCAAATCTCCATTAGT
>OY744554.1:3878238-3888238 GCA_963556195.1 Sepiola atlantica | reverse complement strand
GGTAAACGACTTTGTTTACCGATTGACTATCGCTATGAGAATATATGGAAGACAAAAATGTCATAATATTTCTGTTTATAAGTTTTAACTTTATATATATAAAAATTGTTTTGTAATAGTTTACAAAAGTTGAAAAAATTATTATCCATTAATTTCTGTATTCTTTATAAGGTTATAAAGAAATTTAATTAATTTAAGTACCCTTATTTTGTTGTAATAAAAACGGAAATGCTTATTTAATTAACATATTTGTGAATGTACGCAATTCAGATACTATTTATTTTATTTTTATCTAAAAAGGTTCATATTTAACTTGGTATTAGTTTTTAATTTAGTAAAAAAAATTTTTTAAATCCCTACGTTTTACTAAAAATTAGCAGAATTATCTTTTTAATTATTTTTAATTTAGTAATACTCTGAAATTTTTTATGACGTCTGTTTACCTATGTTTTTTCTTTAGAATTTGAAATAAAACTTTTTTTAAACGTTAAAAATTCTTTTTACGTTACGAACTCCGTCAACTTTATCAAATTTTTTTACATGGTGATTAAAAACTTTAGTTACTCGATTTATTCTTAACGTGTCGTAACGATAAATTACATTAATTCTTCTTTTAAATTTTTAAATTTTTTAATTTTAAGTGTGAAAAAGTAAATTAAAGTCAATGACTACACTGACAATTTATTCATTGAAAAAAGTTAAAAGTTATCTTTTCTCATTTTTTTAATTAATAAATATTTAAAAAGTTAAAAACAATTATTTATTAATAAATAAATAAAATTCAATTTTGAAAGAACATATGTTTGAATTCTCTTTATTTATTAATAAATAATTGTTTTTAACTTTTTAAATATTTATCAATTAAAAATGAGAAAAGATACAAACTTTCCAAATAATTGACGATGAATTGTGAAGTAACGAAATTGTTGAATCTCTGAAAATAAAAATTTTGAGGGGGTAGTTTGAGTGAGTGGTGGACGATCTAATCGCGCCTGTTTATTACAGAGCGTGGCTTCCATAGCGCTCCAAGTCAATCATTAGTAGAAATTATCAAATTTTTAAAATTCTTTTTTTTCGTTATGATGCTGAGTCTCCAATTTTTCAATTTTTGGTTTATTTTCAAGATTATAAAAAATCATTCTTGTGCTGATGTTGACACGTTCATGTATGAAATGGAAACATAATTATGTCGTTTTTTTTATTTTCCCATAAAGTCTAATCATAAAAATAACATCAAATATTTTTTGCAATTATATTATTTTTTTGTGAAAATATTGATTAAACAGTGCTTTATTCAATAATTATATCGCTAATTCAAAAGATTAATTTTTCTTCGAGTTATAGCGATTTTATTAACACGGTATTTATTGGCCTTTACGAAATATTTTTTTAAACATTTTTAATTGTAAACATGTACAATTCTTTATTTTCATGAAAAAAAAAAAAAATTGATGCATTTTTTTTTAATCATATATAAAAATATAACTTTAGTAAAGGTGTATTTTGTTTTTAAAAAAATAATACATTTCCACTAAGATTTTTAAAAAGAAAAATGGTTTTATTATATTTCGTGATTGTTGATGAATAAATATTGAAAATTTAATTAAAATTGGTTGATTTCCTGAATTTAAGTGAATTTTTAAGTGAAGGAAGGGTCAAAATTGTTTTTTTACATTTTGGGGATCGGCCATTGATTTTGCATATACATGGGGGGAAAAAATAAGGTTAATACCTTTTTTTTGTTTAAAGCTCTGATGATGCTCATTATATCGAGTGAAATATTCGTAAAAAAAATTCAAAATGAAAATATTTGTTTTGATTTTAATAAAATAATATACGCATCTAACAAATGATTTTTGAAGACCATTTGCCTTTCTTTACGTTTATATATATATATATATATATATATATATATATATATATATATATATATATATATATATATATATATATATATGTGTGTGTATGTATGTATGTATGTATGTATGTGTGTGTGTGTGTGTGTGTGTATGTGTGTGTGTTTCTCCAGTTCGTGTACATTCGTGCGTATCTAGCAGTAGATTCATATTCTCAAAAAAGAATTCCATTCTCGTTAAAAACGGAAAAATGTATCGTACGTCCCTCTGTACAATGGCGTCTACACGGTTAACTTGGCGCGCCAACCCCCGCCCGAATGACCGACGCCTGCGAATCACGAAAATCATAGAAAACGCAATGGAAATGCCGATGGAATTTCGACATAATTCGAGGTTGTAAATTTTTCCTCGTATTGCGGTTTGTTTGTTTGCTTGCTTTTATAGGTACTAAGGAAGCATCGCTTATCAAGGCCCAAAGGATACTCGAGGATAAGTCTTTATTTACTTGTGTGCTGGCTGGTTTGTTTGTTTGGTTGGTTGTTTGGTTAGGCTTACTTATTTTTTCACAATCTATATACTAAGATCAAAGTGTAGTATCTGTTCCGATGGATACTGCACCCCATAAACTGGTATTGTCTTGGCCTTCGGGGCTTGATTTACGCCAGTCTATGGGTCTGTCCTGTGCAGTTCTAGGAGGTCCACCCTCCCAGGCTTTGCCTCCTCTCTTTGGTGAGGAGTAAGTTTATCGCTTACTGCCTGAGGCGCCCCTACTGGCGAATGCCGACGGGGCTGCCCAGGCATTTTTTGTAGGCCAGAGTGCTCAAATTCTCGGGCGCTGGCTTTTCAAATCCCACTTTCCCGACCTTGTGTCACATCTTACCGCTGTGGGAGGAAGATAAATAACTTTAGACTACTAAAACTTAGATATGTTTTGTTGTTGTTGTTGTTTTTTTTTGGTCAAAAGCCACTCGAGGATTCGTGTTAATGAAATATAATTAGTTGAGAGATGAAGAACATTATGAGAGGATTGAAAGTGATTGATGGGATTCACAGAGTTGAATCACTTTTAGGGGGCGGTTTATAACGGGAATCCGTTGAGATCGGATTTGAAGACGACAATGTTGTAATCTGCAGGAAAGCAGTCCTGTGGTACCGTGTTCTACAGACGGGGAGCCCTCGCAAACAAAATATGTTCATCGTAATTAAGCTTGACGCGAGGCATATGGAGGAAAAGGTGAAAGTATTTATGAGTTGTGGTAATAAGACGAGTTCTTGCTGTGAATGTCTTACAAGGAGAAACCAGAGATTGGAGCTCAGTCGAGCACCTTCCATGGAAATAACGATAGAGTAGAGAGAGACTAACAACGCCTCTTCTGTGAGAAAGGAGTTATAAGGAAGAAGAAAGTTCTTTGCAGTTGTGGTAATTAGACGAGTTCTTGCTGTGAATGTCTTACAAGGAGGAACCAGAGATTGGAGCTCAGTCGAGCACCTTCCATGGAAATAACGGTAGAGTAGAGAGAGACTAGCAACGTCTCTTTTGATTATTTATGGGACGGTTTATGATAAGAATCTGTTGAGATGGGATTTAAAACCGACAATTATGTAACCTGAAGGGAAGTAATCCTGTGGTAATGTGTTCCAAACGACCCAAATTTGATTCAATTTGTAGCAGTCATATGATTACGATTTATTTTCTTCTGCGCTAGTTTATAATCACTCGAAAGTTCCTTCATTTTCTATTCTTTCTTTTTTTTTCATTTACTTCCTTTCTTCCTTCTTACAATCCTTCTTTTCCTCTTTCCTTACTTTCTCCCCCTCCTTCTTCCTTCTTTCCTTCCTTTTTTTCTCTTCCTTCCTTCCTTCCTTTTTTTTTCTAATCCTTCTTCCGCTTTTCCTAAAATTTCCTGATACTCCTTCTTCATTTCTTTCTTTTCCACTTAAAAAAAAAAAATCCTTTCCTCATTTCTTCCTCACATCTCACCCCCCCCCCCCCCCCCAACGTCATTCTTTTCTTTTTTTCTTTCAACCCTTTCATCTTCATCCCACTCATTTTCCTTTCATTCAACTTTCATACACATCATCTCCTACCCCCCCCCTACACACACACAACCACCCTCCGCATCATCTCCTCCCCCCCTACACCCCCTACACCCCCCCCCCCTCCGCTTGCTGTACCGGCCACAACGTGCTGTGAACTCGCCTCGAGTACTCACCGGCGTTTCCAAGTTGTTGGGGCCTTTCAGTTCTCAATAGACTCGAGTCCGCTTTTCCGAACATCACAATCTGATGTTTCCCTGCACGACTTTGCGCTACAACTTCCGCTCTCCACTCCTATCATCCCCTGCCAAATTCAATACATTTTATCCAATAAAACCTCCATCTCTTTTTCTTTTCTTTTCTTTTCTCTTTTCTTTTCTCTCTTTTGTCAGGTGCATCCACGTATCTTTACAAACGCTCGTCCGTATTCTTCCAACTTATCACGCTTGATGCTCCGATTTAAGCGACGCTTCTTATTCTCAGTTTTATGTTCTATTCGTTTTTATTCATGAAAACTTACGTAGGGTTAGGGGTAGGGGGATGAGTAGGGGTTAGGGTTAGGGTTAAGCCACCGTTTTTGGGTTCTGGGTTAGGGTTAGGGTTAAGCAACCGGTTATGGGTTAGGGTTAGGGTTAGGGTTAGGGTTAGGGTTAGGGTTAAGCCACCGGTTCTGGGTTAGAATTAGGGTTAAGCAACCGGTTCTGGGTTAGGGTTAGGGTTAAGCAACCGGTTCTGGGTTAGGGTTAGGGTTAAGCAACCGGTTCTGGGTTAGGGTTAGGGTTAAGCAACCGGTTCTGGGTTAGAGTTAAGCCACGGTTTCTGGGTTAGGGTTAGAGTTAATCCTAACCCTAACCGGTTCTGGGTTAGGGTTAAGCAACCGGTTCTGGGTTAGGGTTAGGGTTAAGCAACCGGTTCTGGGTTAGGGTTAGGGTTAAGCCACCGGTTCTGGGTTAGGGTTAGGGTTAAGCAACCGGTTCTGGGTTAGGGTTAGGGTTAGGGTTAAGCAACCGGTTCTGGGTTAGGGTTAGGGTTAAGCAACCGGTTCTGGGTTAGGGTTAGGGTTAAGCAACCGGTTCTGGGTTAGGGTTAGGGTTAAGCAACCGGTTCTGGGTTAGAGTTAAGCCACGGTTTCTGGGTTAGGGTTAGAGTTAATCCTAACCCTAACCGGTTCTGGGTTAGGGTTAAGCAACCGGTTCTGGGTTAGGGTTAGGGTTAAGCAACCGGTTCTGGGTTAGGGTTAGGGTTAAGCCACGGTTTCTGGGTTAGGGTTAGAGTTAATCCTAACCCTAACCGGTTCTGGGTTAGGGTTAAGCAACCGGTTCTGGGTTAGGGTTAGGGTTAAGCAACCGGTTCTGGGTTAGGGTTAGAGTTAAGCCACGGTTTCTGGGTTAGGGTTAGAGTTAATCCTAACCCTAACCGGTTCTGGGTAAGGGTTAAGCAACCGGTTCTGGGTTAGGGTTAGGGTTAAGCCACCGGTTCTGGGTTAGGGTTAGGGTTAAGCAACCGGTTCTGGGTTAGGGTTAGGGTTAAGCAACCGGTTCTGGGTTAGGGTTAGGGTTAAGCCACCGGTTCTGGGTTAGGGTTAGGGTTAAGCAACCGGTTCTGGGTTAGGGTTAGGGTTAAGCAACCGGTTCTGGGTTAGAGTTAAGCCACGGTTTCTGGGTTAGGGTTAGAGTTAATCCTAACCCTAACCGGTTCTGGGTTAGGGTTAAGCAACCGGTTCTGGTTAGGGTTAGGGTTAAGCAACCGGTTCTGGGTTAGGGTTAGGGTTAAGCCACGGTTTCTGGGTTAGGGTTAGAGTTAATCCTAACCCTAACCGGTTCTGGGTTAGGGTTAAGCAACCGGTTCTGGGTTAGGGTTAGGGTTAAGCAACCGGTTCTGGGTTAGGGTTAGAGTTAAGCCACGGTTTCTGGGTTAGGGTTAGAGTTAATCCTAACCCTAACCGGTTCTGGGTTAGGGTTAAGCAACCGGTTCTGGGTTAGGGTTAGGGTTAAGCCACCGGTTCTGGGTTAGGGTTAGGGTTAAGCAACCGGTTCTGGGTTAGGGTTAGGGTTAAGCAACCGGTTCTGGGTTAGGGTTAGGGTTAAGCCACCGGTTCTGGGTTAGGGTTAGGGTTAAGCAACCGGTTCTGGGTTAGGGTTAGGGTTAAGCAACCGGTTCTGGGTTAGGGTTAGGGTTAAGCAACCGGTTCTGGGTTAGGGTTAGGGTTAAGCCACCGGTTCTGGGTTAGGGTTAGGGTTAAGCAACCGGTTCTAGGTTAGGGTTAGGGTTAAGCAACCGGTTCTGGGTTAGGGTTAGGGTTAAGCCACCGGTTCTGGGTTAGGGTTAGGGTTAAGCAACCGGTTCTGGGTTAGGGTTAGGGTTAAGCAACCGGTTCTGGGTTAGGGTTAGGGTTAAGCCACCGGTTCTGGGTTAGGGTTAGGGTTAAGCAACCGGTTCTGGGTTAGGGTTAGGGTTAAGCCACCGGTTCTGGGTTAGGGTTAGGGTTAAGCAACCGGTTCTGGGTTAGGGTTAGGGTTAAGCCACCGGTTCTGGGTTAGGGTTAGGGTTAAGCAACCGGTTCTGGGTTAGGGTTAGGGTTAAGCAACCGGTTCTGGGTTAGGGTTAGGGTTAAGCAACCGGTTCTGGGTTAGGGTTAGGGTTAAGCCACCGGTTCTGGGTTAGGGTTAGGGTTAAGCCACCGGTTCTGGGTTAGGGTTAGGGTTAAGCAACCGGTTCTGGGTTAGGGTTAGGGTTAAGCAACCGGTTCTGGGTTAGGGTTAGGGTTAAGCCACCGGTTCTGGGTTAGGGTTAGGGTTAAGCAACCGGTTCTGGGTTAGGGTTAGGGTTAAGCAACCGGTTCTGGGTTAGGGTTAGGGTTAAGCCACCGGTTCTGGGTTAGGGTTAGGGTTAAGCCACCGGTTCTGGGTTAGGGTTAGGGTTAAGCAACCGGTTCTGGGTTAGGGTTAGGGTTAAGCAACCGGTTCTGGGTTAGGGTTAGGGTTAAGCAACCGGTTCTGGGTTAGGGTTAGGGTTAAGCCACCGGTTCTGGGTTAGGGTTAGGGTTAAGCAACCGGTTCTGGGTTAGGGTTAGGGTTAAGCAACCGGTTCTGGGTTAGGGTTAGGGTTAAGCCACCGGTTCTGGGTTAGGGTTAGGGTTAAGCAACCGGTTCTGGGTTAGGGTTAGGGTTAAGCAACCGGTTCTGGGTTAGGGTTAGGGTTAAGCCACCGGTTCTGGGTTAGGGTTAGGGTTAAGCAACCGGTTCTGGGTTAGGGTTAGGGTTAAGCCACCGGTTCTGGGTTAGGGTTAGGGTTAAGCAACCGGTTCTGGGTTAGGGTTAGGGTTAAGCCACCGGTTCTGGGTTAGGGTTAGGGTTAAGCAACCGGTTCTGGGTTAGGGTTAGGGTTAAGCAACCGGTTCTGGGTTAGGGTTAGGGTTAAGCAACCGGTTCTGGGTTAGGGTTAGGGTTAAGCCACCGGTTCTGGGTTAGGGTTAGGGTTAAGCCACCGGTTCTGGGTTAGGGTTAGGGTTAAGCAACCGGTTCTGGGTTAGGGTTAGGGTTAAGCAACCGGTTCTGGGTTAGGGTTAGGGTTAAGCCACCGGTTCTGGGTTAGGGTTAGGGTTAAGCAACCGGTTCTGGGTTAGGGTTAGGGTTAAGCAACCGGTTCTGGGTTAGGGTTAGGGTTAAGCCACCGGTTCTGGGTTAGGGTTAGGGTTAAGCAACCGGTTCTGGGTTAGGGTTAGGGTTAAGCCACCGGTTCTGGGTTATGGTTAGGGTTAAGCAACCGGTTCTGGGTTAGGGTTAGGGTTAAGCAACCGGTTCTGGGTTAGGGTTAGGGTTAAGCAACCGGTTCTGGGTTAGGGTTAGGGTTAAGCAACCGGTTCTGGGTTAGGGTTAGGGTTAAGCAACCGGTTCTGGGTTAGGGTTAGGGTTAAGCCACCGGTTCTGGGTTAGGGTTAGGGTTAAGCAACCGGTTCTGGGTTAGGGTTAGGGTTAAGCAACCGGTTATGGGTTAGAGTTAAGCCACGGTTTCTGGGTTAGGGTTAGAGTTAATCCTAACCCTAACCGGTTCTGGGTTAGGGTTAAGCAACCGGTTCTGGGTTAGGGTTAGGGTTAAGCAACCGGTTCTGGGTTAGGGTTAGGGTTAAGCCACCGGTTCTGGGTTAGGGTTAGGGTTAAGCAACCGGTTCTGGGTTAGGGTTAGGGTTAAGCAACCGGTTCTGGGTTAGGGTTAGGGTTAAGCAACCGGTTCTGGGTTAGGGTTAGGGTTAAGCAACCGGTTCTGGGTTAGGGTTAGGGTTAAGCAACCGGTTCTGGGTTAGGGTTAGGGTTAAGCCACCGGTTCTGGGTTAGGGTTAGGGTTAAGCAACCGGTTCTGGGTTAGGGTTAGGGTTAAGCAACCGGTTCTGGGTTAGGGTTAGGGTTAAGCAACCGGTTCTGGGTTAGGGTTAGGGTTAAGCCACCGGTTCTGGGTTAGGGTTAGGGTTAAGCAACCGGTTCTGGGTTAGGGTTAGGGTTAAGCAACCGGTTATGGGTTAGAGTTAAGCCACGGTTTCTGGGTTAGGGTTAGAGTTAATCCTAACCCTAACCGGTTCTGGGTTAGGGTTAAGCAACCGGTTCTGGGTTAGGGTTAGGGTTAAGCCACCGGTTCTGGGTTAGGGTTAGGGTTAAGCCACCGGTTCTGGGTTAGGGTTAGGGTTAAGCAACCGGTTCTGGGTTAGGGTTAGGGTTAAGCCACCGGTTCTGGGTTAGGGTTAGGGTTAAGCAACCGGTTCTGGGTTAGGGTTAGGGTTAAGCAACCGGTTCTGGGTTAGGGTTAGGGTTAAGCCACCGGTTCTGGGTTAGGGTTAGGGTTAAGCCACCGGTTCTGGGTTAGGGTTAGGGTTAAGCAACCGGTTCTGGGTTAGGGTTAGGGTTAAGCAACCGGTTCTGGGTTAGGGTTAGGGTTAAGCAACCGGTTCTGGGTTAGGGTTAGGGTTAAGCCACCGGTTCTGGGTTAGGGTTAGGGTTAAGCAACCGGTTCTGGGTTAGGGTTAGGGTTAAGCAACCGGTTCTGGGTTAGGGTTAGGGTTAAGCCACCGGTTCTGGGTTAGGGTTAGGGTTAAGCAACCGGTTCTCGGTTAGAGTTAAGCCACGGTTTCTGGGTTAGGGTTAGAGTTAATCCTAACCCTAACCGGTTCTGGGTTAGGGTTAGGGTTAAGCCACCGGTTCTGGGTAAGGGTTAGGGTTAAGCAACCGGTTCTGGGTTAGGGTTAGGGTTAAGCAACCGGTTCTGGGTTTGGGTTAGGGTTAAGCCACCGGTTCTGGGTTAGGGTTAGGGTTAAGCAACCGGTTCTGGGTTAGGGTTAGGGTTAAGCCACCGGTTCTGGGTTAGGGTTAAGCCACCGGTTCTGGGTTAGGGTTAGGGTTAAGCAACCGGTTCTGGGTTAGGGTTAGGGTTAAGCCACCGGTTCTGGGTTAGGGTTAGGGTTAAGCAACCGGTTCTGGGTTAGGGTTAGGGTTAAGCAACCGGTTCTGGGTTAGGGTTAGGGTTAAGCCACCGGTTCTGGGTTAGGGTTAGGGTTAAGCAACCGGTTCTGGGTTAGGGTTAGGGTTAAGCCACCGGTTCTGGGTTAGGGTTAGGGTTAAGCCACCGGTTCTGGGTTAGGGTTAGGGTTAAGCAACCGGTTCTGGGTTAGGGTTAGGGTTAAGCAACCGGTTCTGGGTTAGGGTTAGGGTTAAGCAACCGGTTCTGGGTTAGGGTTAGGGTTAAGCCACCGGTTCTGGGTTAGGGTTAGGGTTAAGCAACCGGTTCTGGGTTAGGGTTAGGGTTAAGCAACCGGTTCTGGGTTAGGGTTAGGGTTAAGCCACCGGTTCTGGGTTAGGGTTAGGGTTAAGCCACCGGTTCTGGGTTAGAGTTAAGCCACGGTTTCTGGGTTAGGGTTAGAGTTAATCCTAACCCTAACCGGTTCTGGGTTAGGGTTAGGGTTAAGCCACCGGTTCTGGGTTAGGGTTAGGGTTAAGCAACCGGTTCTGGGTTAGGGTTAGGGTTAAGCAACCGGTTCTGGGTTAGGGTTAGGGTTAAGCAACCGGTTCTGGGTTAGGGTTAGGGTCGGCGTGTTATTCTCGATCTCTTTTGTAGCTATT
>OY744554.1:3865738-3870738 GCA_963556195.1 Sepiola atlantica | reverse complement strand
TAGGGGTTAGGGTTAGGGGTTAGCGGTTAGGGTTAGGGTTAGGGTTAGGGGTTAGGGGTTAGGGGTTAGGGTTAGGGGTTAGACGTTATGGTTAGGGGTTAGGGGTTAGGGGTTAGACGTTAGGGTTAGGGTTAGGGTTAGGGGTTAGGGTTAGGGGTTAGCGGTTAGGGTTAGGGTTAGGGGTTAGGGGTTAGGGGTTAGGGGTTAGGGGTTAGGGGTTAGGGTTAGGGGTTAGACGTTAGGGTTAGGGTTAGAGGTTAGGGTTAGGGTTAGGGTTAGAGGTTAGGGTTAGAGGTTAGGGGTTAGACGTTATGGTTAGGGGTTAGGGGTTAGGGGTTAGACGTTAGGGTTAGGGTTAGGGTTAGGGGTTAGGGGTTAGGGTTAGGGGTTAGGGGTTAGACGTTAGGGTTAGGGTTAGGGTTAGGGTTAGGGTTAGGGGTTAGGGGTTAGGGTTAGGGGTTAGCGGTTAGGGTTAGGGGTTAGGGGTTAGGGGTTAGGGGTTAGGGTTAGGGGTTAGGGGTTAGGGTTAGGGGTTAGAGGTTAGGGTTAGAGGTTAGGGTTAGGGGTTAGGGGTTAGGGGTTAGGGGTTAGGGTTAGGGGTTAGAGGTTAGGGTTAGGGTTAGGGTTAGAGGTTAGGGTTAGGTGTTAGGGTTATGGTTAGGGTTAGGGTTAGGGTTAGGGTTAGAGGTTAGGGTTAGAGGTTAGGGTTAGGGTTAGGGTTAGGGTTAGGGTTAGAGGTTAGGGTTAGAGGTTAGGGTTAGGGGTTAGGGTTAGGGGTTAGGGTTAGGGTTAGGGTTAGAGGTTAGGGTTAGAGGTTAGGGTTAGGGTTAGGGTTAGGGTTAGAGGTTAGGGTTAGAGGTTAGGGGTTAGAGGTTAGGGTTAGGGTTAGGGGTTAGAGGTTAGGGGTTAGAGGTTAGATGTTTGTGTGACATTGTATTATCAAGTACTAGTAATGTATTTACTAGCGACATGTTTTACTTTGTTCTTTCTTTTTTTGAATACTATGCCGTTTTTTTTAGATTACTTTTTTAGTTCCAATCAAAGGGCGGTAACTCTGTATTGACGACTACAGAGTTATTTAACATTTGTTTCTAAGATGGCAACTATTTGTGAAAATATCTCTCGGATCAGTCAAAATATGCAGCTGATCTAGTAGTTTACCTGGGTTCATTTGTGGATTGGGGTACGAAATGGCTTGTTTCATTTAATCCAGTTAAGACTCAGCTCGTGTCTTTCAATCGTAGACGTGTCCCTTTTTTCCTGAGATTCTCATGGATGGATCTGCTCTTGAGGAGAAATCGACTCTGAAACTTCTTGGTCGTTCTCTCGCATCAAATATTTCTTGGAGTTCATAGATTAAATCCATTGCTCTTTCTGCTTCTCGTAAAGTCGGTTCTCTCTATCACTCCAAACACTTTCTCAAACCTGAGGCTATTCTCGTTCTCTACAATCAATGGAGTAAAGTAATTCTCTCTCATCAAATCTTTCATACATTAGATCCATTGCTCTTTCTGCTTCTCGTAAGTCGGTTCTCTCTATCGCTCCAAACACTTTCTCACACCTGAGGCTATTCTCTATCTCTACAAATCCACAATCAAACCACGTATGGAGTTCTGTTGTCATATTTGGGCTGGTGAATATCTGTCCCATTTGAGGGTTCTTGATAAGGTGTAGAAACTTATCTATAATTCGATGACAAAGAAACGATAGAGAAACTAACTTTACTTTATATATTAGACTAGTAAAATAGAAAAATATATATTAGTAGATCTAGTTATTGCAAATGGTAAATAATTATCAATAAATATATGTATATCGCTTTCAAAGAATTACCTATATGTATCGTATGTATATGAACACTTCGCCATTGTTAGACACCACATAATTAAAATGATGCGACAATTTTAGGAGGAGACCGTCTGTTTTGGGAGGATGCGACCTCACATCTGTATAAGAGGCATTGTCTATCGGTCCTCGGCTGGTCGATCTGTCGGTCTGTCACGCTTCAGTTTAAAATAGTATTTTTGGTCTGTCACCCAAATGCCATTTCCATTGCTAAATGCATAAATTAAAAAACCGCATCTTAATACATATGCGTCCACAAAACTATATAACATAATATGTCCGTCAGCCTGTCACACTTAGATATAGAATAACATGTTCGTCTGTTTGTCACGCTTCAGATTAAAATAGTATTTTGGTCTGTCAACCATAAGTTTTAAATAGAATTTTAACTCCGAACGCGTAGATTTAACGGACGTATCTTATTTGAGATGCGTCCAATAATTTCCGTGTCCGTCGTTCAGTCTGTCACACATTGATTTTGAAATAGTATTTTCTTTGGTCTGTCACGCTTTAATTTAAACTATCATTTTTGTTGGTCTGTCACGCTAAAATTTAAATAGCATTTTCTTTGGTCTGTCACGCTTAAATTTAAATAACATTGTCTTTGGCCTGTCACGCTTACATTTAAATAGCATTTTCTTTGGTCTGTCACGCTTAAATTTAAATAGCGTTTTCTTTGGTCTGTCACGCTTAAATTTAAATAACATTTCCTTTGGCCTGTCACGCTTAAATTTAAATAGCATTTTCTTTGGTCTGTCACGCCTAAATTTAAATAGCGTTTTCTTTGGTCTGTCACGCTTAAATTTAAATAGCATTTTCTTTGGCCTGTCACGCTTAAATTTAAATAACATTTCCTTTGGCCTTTCACGCTTAAATTTAAATAGCATTTTCTTTGGTCTGTCACGCTTAAATTTAAATAACATTTTCTTTGGCCTGTCACGCTTAAATTTAAATAGCATTTTCTTTGGTCTGTCACGCTTAAATTTAAATAACATTTTCTTTGGCCTGTCACGCTTAAATTTAAATAGCATTTGCTTTGGCCTGTCACGCTTAAATTTAAATAGCATTTGCTTTGGCCTGTCACGCTTAAATTTA
Source organism: Sepiola atlantica (assembly GCA_963556195.1). Classification (NCBI taxonomy): domain Eukaryota; kingdom Metazoa; phylum Mollusca; class Cephalopoda; order Sepiida; family Sepiolidae; genus Sepiola; species Sepiola atlantica. The sequence goes on along the minus strand of OY744554.1, from coordinate 3,867,798 downwards.
AATAGCATTTGCTTTGGCCTGTCACGCTTAAATTTAAATAGCGTTTTCTTTGGTCTGTCACGCTTAAATTTAAATAACATTTTCTTTGGCCTGTCACGCTTAAATTTAAATAGCATTTGCTTTGGTCTGTCCCACGTAAGTTTCAAATAGAATTTTAGTTTTTCTCAGAAGATTAATTTTGAAATAGCATTTTCTTTGGTCTGTCACGCGTACCGTTTGAAATTCTATTTTATTTGGTCTAAACTCCTCACACCTGACATTATCCTGTATCTCTACAACGCCACCATCCGCCCATGCATGGAGTATTGTTGCCACATCTGGGCTGGTACATCATCCACTAGTCTCTCCCTCCTTGACAAGGTTAAAAAAAGAGTCGCCAACCTAATAGGTCCCTCACTGTCAACCAAGCTCCAGTCCCTGTCCCATCGCCGCAATGTAGCATCCTTGTGCTTGTTTTACAAATACTTCAATGGATTATGCTCCGATGAATTGGCTACTCTAGTGCCCCCTCGACGTAAATTCACTAGACCAACTCGACAATCAGCTAAATCCCATCCATTCACTATGGAGGACCCCAGATGCCGGATAGCTTTCTACTCAAATAGCTTATTTCCTGGTGCTGCTGGCCTCTGGAACTCCCTCCCTGCCCCCTGTTTCTCCGACAGTACTGACATGCAGAAATTTAAAACTAATGTAAACAGACATCTCGCTCGCAAGATCCCAGTTTAGGTTGATTTCCCCCCCCCCCCCCCCAAAAAAAAACCTTCCCCCTTTTCTTTCTTCTCAGTAGCCCCTTACGTCTACAGTGGTGGCCTGCCTTGTTTGGGGTGAACTATGTTAAAAAAAAAAATGTTTAAAAGCTTGAAACAACATTTTATTTAATTCTCAAATAGCGTTTTCTTTGGTCTGTCACGCTTAAGTTTGAAACAGCATTTTCTTTGGTCTGTCATGTATGAGTGAGAAATCGCATGTTAGTTGGTCTGTGACGCGTAATTTTTAAATAAAATGTTCTTTGGTCTGTCATGTTTAAGTTTGAATTATCATTTGTTTTGGTCTGTCATGCTTAAGTCTGAACTATCATTTATTTTGGTCTGTCATGCTTAAGTCTGAACTATCATTTGTTTTGGTCTGTCATGTTTAAGTCTGAACTATCATTTATTTTGGTCTGTCATGCTTAAGTCTGAACTATCATTTGTTTTGGTCTGTCATGTTTAAGTCTGAACTATCATTTATTTTGGTCTGTCATGCTTAAGTCTGAACTATCATTTGTTTTGGTCTGTCATGTTTAAGTCTGAACTATCATTTGTTTTGGTCTGTCATGTTTAAGTCTGAACTATCATTTATTTTGGTCTGTCATGTTTAAGTCTGAACTATCATTTATTTTGGTCTGTCATGTTTTAGTCTGAACTATCATTTGTTTTGGTCTGTCATGTTTAAGTTTGAACTATCATTTGTTTTGGTCTGTCATGTTTAAGTCTGAACTATCATTTGTTTTGGTCTGTCATGTTTAAGTCTGAACTATCATTTGTTTTGGTCTGTCATGTTTAAGTCTGAACTATCATTTGTTTTGGTCTGTCATGTTTAAGTCTGAACTATCATTTGTTTTGGTCTGTCATGTTTAAGTCTAAACTATCATTTGTTTTGGTCTGTCATGTTTAAGTCTGAACTATCATTTGTTTTGGTCTGTCATGTTTAAGTCTGAACTATCATTTGTTTTGGTCTGTCATGTTTAAGTCTAAACTATCATTCGTGTTGGTCTGTCATGTTTAAGTCTGAACTATCATTTGTTTTGGTCTGTCATGTTTAAGTTTGAACTATCATTCGTGTTGGTCTGTCATGTTTAAGTCTGAACTATCATTCGTGTTGGTCTGTCATGTTTAAGTCTGAACTATCATTTGTTTTGGTCTGTCATGTTTAAGTCTGAACTATCATTTGTTTTGGTCTGTCATGTTTAAGTTTGAACTATCATTCGTGTTGGTCTGTCATGTTTAAGTCTGAACTATCATTCGTGTTGGTCTGTCATGTTTAAGTCTGAACTATCATTCGTGTTGGTCTGTCAT
>OY744554.1:3855738-3860738 GCA_963556195.1 Sepiola atlantica | reverse complement strand
CTAACATAAACCCATAACTGGGACAGCTATCAACACTGATATCACTTAGACTAATCTAATCTCAATTACTTAACCCCTCGATCACTACCTTGAACACTTAATTATTAACTGGTACTTAGTTCTTGTCATTGGTAGTGGAATTTAAAAAGCCTACCATCACTTGTCGACTTATTTCGCCCAATGACTTCACAAGTAGCAAGATGGTAATGACGGTGATATTTATCAGTATTACTATTATTACTATTATTAGTATTATTATTATTATTATTATTTTTTTTTTTTTTTTTAATACTATCATTATTATTATTATTATTGTCATTATCATTAATATTCTTACAAACTTGTTATTTCTATTTCTATTTTTATTCTAATTTTATTTATATTTATATTTATTTTTATTTTTATTTTTATTAAGGCTTTTATATAAGGCTGTTATCACTGCGACTATCGTAGGTATGATTGGCAGGCGTTACTATTGTCATAATCGGTTTTGTTAATGATAAGACTGGTAACACCAGAAAACTTCTCTTATAAAATGATTCCACTAGTATTGATCTCGGCATAATATAATCACAATTTAAAAAAATATAATCACAACAAAATTCACTACAAATAATAAACAAAACATTAAAATAAAATAAATAAAATGCAAAAGTAGCAATTAATACCCTAAATTAAAATTATCAAACATTTTTATCCACATGATAATTACTTATTAGAATTAAAATAAAATAAGAATGACGGTTGTAATCATAATTTTATTCTCATTTTAAATTTAACTCACTCTGGCCGTCGCCCCATCTCCCTCCTCCCACCCCGGCCGAGATTGAGATCGTCACAGCACTGACACGTGAAAAACCTCCCACGTAATAATTTGAAACACGACTTGTTGGGGTCCTCCCCCCTCTCCCCTCTCATGTCCCATGTCGCCGTTATAGACAAAGCCCCAACTCTATCCCCCTCCCCCTCCAATGTATTTTCAATTTTCAATCTCCCGTTAAAGTGAAGTTAAAATTTTATGCCATTTGAATTCCTTTCGCCGGCCCGATGAGTTGGTCGCTATTCGCACCAATGAAACAAAACTTGTTTTGTCGCAACTAATGGAATAAAATCAAAAAATATATATTTTGCTCTGAATTTTCATTGAGCACTCTCATAAACCCGGTTTCAACTTCCTTCGGATTCATACCCCCTGGATATTTGTAACAAGTTAATTATATATATATATATATATATATATATATATATATATATATATATATATATATATATATATATATATATATATAATGGTAATAATACAGGTGAACGCATCACAGGGTAGTAATCCAAAGAATTTCAACCGCGTTTATAAAAAGTGCTCAATATCAAATAGAGCTTTTATATATGATTATTTTTATTTACACAGACATGTACAAAATCTGCGACACTGGCATGTCGATGTTATCGATCAACAGCTATTATAAACTGAGATCTCATCAGTCCCAAATAAGATCGAATTTTAATTCTGCCTGATGCGATCTCAGTTTATAATAGCTGTTGATCGATAACATCGACATGCCAGTGTCGCAGATTTTGTACATGTCTGTGTAAATAAAAATAAGCAATCGAGGCCGAAATGGCCCAAGATACAACGTTAGGCGCCATAATCCACCAATTGAATACTATGTTATTTTGAATATTTGGTCAGGGTTAACTTGTAGGGGTGAAGTATCCTCATGTCAGGTTGTCCTGACAAACCCTTATACAGAGAGACTGAAGACACTCGAGGATGGTGTCTAGTAGGTAAGTCAAACAAATAAATATTACGCTCTTAATTTTAAATTTTAATTCTCAATTAATCGACCACTCTTCTGGGATTTTTTCTGCTATATTACAAAGAAGTTATATATATATATATATATATATATATATATATATATATATATATATATATATATATATATATATATATATATATATACTAGCAGAATACCCGGTGTTGCCCATAGCATATGTGCAACATCACGGTAGGGAGAGTTTACTTTAACAGCAACCTTGATGCTGTCAGCAAGATATCTTACTCACCGAGCTATGCAAATATATGTTAATATTCTTAAACTAATGCTAATAAATAGATTAATTTCATTGTGTAATATGTTTGAAAATTATCATTAGCTTCTTTAAGGGTCGGCCAGAAACGCAAAAATACTTCCATTATGTTCACATGCAAATTGTGCATGTGGATACAATTACATTGAAAGTACACTTCCTAGTATGTCTTCGTTTTTAGGGACAGACATGCACAGACAGAGAGGTGTTCTTTTTTATTGTGTATATATATATTTCATTTGAATCAAAGGGAAACATTTTTCAGTGGAGGGGTTGTGCCCCTGGGGACCCTCTTAATATTATCAAAATTTGCTGAAATTTTGGGAATAGACATCATTTTTGGTCATTTACCTAGGGTTTAAATTTCATTTCAATCTAAGGAAAACAGTTTTCACTGGGGGAGGGAATTGTGCCGTCCAGGGACCGCCAGAGTTGTATTTCTTATATGGCCTCTGACCTTCACTGAGAGGTCAGTGGTCCACATGTAAATTTTAAAGCAATTCTGTCCAGCGGTTTGGGTGAACATAAGGCACAAAGATCAGGCGGACACACACACACAGAGTTACTATTTTATATATATATATATATATATATATATATATATATATATATATATATATATATATATATATATGTGTGTGTGTGTGTGTGTGTGTGTGTGTGTGTGTGTGTGTGAGAGAGAGAGAGAGAGAGTAAACACGTGATTGTATCAATCGTACAATTGTATACAGATTTCACTTTTTTTTTTCTTTTAAACTTATCCCATTGTTTTACGATGTCAGTTTCAAAAAAAGCAAAAACGAAAAACGAAAAAAGACGGGGGGGGCGGGTTTGCAATATCCAATATCTCTTTAAAAGCGACGAACCTTTTCCTGTCGGCGTTTCGAGTGACATCCGAAGATCCGTGTTCGATTTCTAACCGTCGTCTCGATTTCCTAAAACGCACGAAACGGGAGACAACACCCAAACGATAAAGTTACAGCGCAACGCAAATAAACAAAAGGCCTGAAACTCCTTTCCGATTGTTATATAGTCCGGATTTTTTTTTTATAAAATAAAAGTAAATGTTGAAGCCATTTTGTTTTTTTTTCACCTTATCTTGGGTGGCGAATCATTTTTTTTTATTGATGTCTCACCACTTATCAAGGCCAACAGACATTCGAGGATAGGGGTTAATACGATTGATGGATTGTCGGTTTAATAATGAAGAATATTTGAGGAGATATATATATATTTGTTGGTGATTTTATTATTCCATTATTGCTACAAAATATATATTGTTTCATTAGCGTTCATAATGAACGCCAATTTTTCAGCCGTCAACGGAATTTAAATGCCTAAAATTTTAAATTCAACCCCAACCGGAAATTGAAGATGCATAAGAGGGAGGGGGGACGAAGACGGGGCTCAGCCTTTAGCGAGGACAAGTTAATTATTTATATATATATATATATATATATATATATATATATATATATATATATATATATATATATATATATATGCATTGTGTGTATTTAGGAAGCATTTTTCATACATACAAACATCATTAAAAATATCACAATTCTATCAATACATGCGTATATGGGTTAATTTGAAAATAGTATTTATGAATAATTGTTCTCGGTATATTGAGCACTTTAGGTAAGTTAACAACAAGCCGTTTTTTATAGCGTAACGCAATACTCTATGCCTCATCTATCGAGTTCATTTGACGGCTTGTTTATATGACCGCTGAATTTGCCATTTAGATGTTAAATCACTCGGCCATTTCTACGGCAATGCGTGGTGGACACATCGGTACGCGGTCCGACTACTGAGTCAAATTATTTCTTGTTTATTTAGTCGTTAATATGTGGCCCAATGTATTTAAAATGTTTCTGACTTTGAAATTAATTAAATAATAATTATCTCCCCCCTCTCCCCCCTCGCGTTTACAAAATTTGTCCAGGACGGACAGACATACAGAAAGACAGACTGAGAACCTGCTCGTTATATTATAAGTGGACTAGACCCTTCGGACCGAGACATATATATATATATATATATATATATATATATATATATATATATATATATATATATATATATATATATATATATATATAAAGTAGAGAACTAAAAGCGAACTTTTAGGAAAGGTAAAACCTATTGTGAAAGGTATACAGCTCAATATCCAGGATAGAGCAGATAGATATGTAGAAGGATGAAAAGGAATTAGAAAAGCGACGGCCCAGAAAGACATTTTAATATGGCTAACATTTCCCACCTCACGAATTACTGAGCCTTGTTGCATCCACGAACGAACCCTTTATTGGACTTTTTACCCTCTGGATTGTATCTATTTTGGCCGAACCTGAAGACGGTGGTTTCTGGAGTTGAACTTTGAAACCCCTCAATTTATTTCTCGTGCCTTCCAACAGCCTACCTACGAACCAATTTCTCCGCTGGACTTTTTGGCACCGGATGTTTTTACAATCGGACACTTGCTTGCATTCGGGCAGCTTTTTGCCTTCTTTTTTTTTCTTTTTTTTTCCACAATCTTTGTTTTACTTTTTTAAATTTTGAATCTTGGCTTTTCCCAGCAATTTCCTCTGATGATAAGATTTTGATCTTTGAAAAGCCTGGCTTAAGGAAAAAAATAATTAAATAAATTGCTTTTTTGCGGAATATACCTTGCATTGAGCAACTGAATTCAAAAAAGATCTGCCTCCGTCGCTTTTGTAATTCCTTTTCATCTTTCTATCTCTATATATAACTTAGTTTACCCCAAACAAGGCAAGCTGCCACTGTAGACGTAAGGGGCTACTGCGAATTAGGGTGCAAGTTTAGGGGGTCATCCTAAGTTGGGAGCTGTGCAGCAAGATGCTGTTCACATTAGTTTTAAATTTCTGCATGTGGTACGGTCG
>OY744554.1:3848238-3850738 GCA_963556195.1 Sepiola atlantica | reverse complement strand
TCGTAACAGGGTAACAATTAACAGTTACAGTTTAAATTTAATTAGATATATAAGGGAAACTTGCAAGGGGTTTCCAAGTAGTATGAACATATGATTTTGGGGGGGTGAAATTGGTCAAAGATAAGATAAGTTGAACAAAGAGAGAAAGGGCCGATAGAAAGTGGCTCGCGAGTATTTAGAGGGATTAGGATTATTCAAGAATAGGCCAAAATAAGTAGTTATGTAACTAGCTCGAATCAATCAAAATAGTTAAAAAGATTACACAAAGGGGGTTATGGAGGCTATTAAGGATATAGAGCAGAAGTGCTAGTAACAGTTTATATAATATAAGTGTTATGGGCCAGGGTTATATTGAAAAATTAAGCAGACCTGCGTTTTGAAGCTAGTGAGTTAGAGAGCTGATGAGAATTATAGGGGGGTATTAATGGACCCAATTGGAGGGGAATTCAAATGTCGTAGTTAAAATGATAACAAAAAGAAGTTACAGGGGAATATGTTGCAAATAGGAAGAGTCTAAATATAAGGACGATATAGTGGAAGTGTAGGGGATAAAAAGGGGGGGGGGGGGAAAGAGAGGCCAAGAATGAGTTTGTAGTTGGGATTACGGATAGGAGAAACAATGAGATAAATATAAGGGGTTAGGAGTGGAGCTGAAGCAAAAGGATAAAAAGGAGCTATATTGCAGGAGAGGTATATAAGTCTAGATATTAGGTATGTTAATGATCGGTGGAAAGTTGGAGGAGTAATGTTAGTTCAATCTACTGATAGTTTTCCGGGTAAATGTGGTTATTAGGTGTAATGGTGATGAAGAATTTATTGGGAGGGTTAATTAGTGAGAATAGGGGTGTTAAGAATGGAAGTTACGAGGTTCCCCTGGGATATAGTTTAGAGATTTGTCAGATGTTAAAGAATGGGGGGAGTTATTGGTTGGGAGGAGGAGTGTCAGAGGGAGTGATGAAATTAATGTATTTAAATTTTCGTTTGTGTCTGCAATTTGAAATAAGTTCATTTTTGGAGTTAATGACATTTAAGTTCTTGTGTGCTGTAGCTATCATATAAGTTTCCAAGGTACATAGTTGGCAGAATGCAGAACCAGGAGTATATGAGTTTGACTTTTTTAATATAGACCAACTTAGGGAGTAGGGGGTATTTTTGATGTGAAAGTTTTTTATTAGGTTGGAAAGAGAGGTGCTAGTGGTACTATTACTATTGTGTTTAAAAGAGTAGATATGGTTAGAGATTCGAGTCTTTATGGGGAAAGCACCGGCACCAATATAGGTATGAATTTTATGGGGGGTTATTGTTGTATTATTTGAGTTGTTTATATTATTAGGGGTGCTTACGGTTTGTATGCTCGGATTCAAGTCAACGTTTAAGTTAGGGTTATTAGTTGGGGACGGTAGGGTGTCTTGGGGAATGAGATCGGATCCATTATTAGTTGGTGGTAGTTGTTGGTCAGTGTGGAGAGTATTATTTAGTGGAGGGGGTTGTTGATGGGGATTGTTGAGGGGAAAAGTGGGAGATTGTGTGTTGGCATTATTTTGCATATTGGTATTAATCTGTGTAGTGGTGTATTGTTTAACAGTACAGGAATATATGACGTTACTTTGTATGCAATCACCGTTTAATGGGCATTCTCTGGATTTTTGGCAGTTACAGTTATTAGTGGGGTGTATGGTGGGTGCTGTTTGTTGGGCAGATTTAATTTTTTTGTTGTTAGATGTGATGATGGTTTGTGCTATATTGGGCATTGTGGAGTAAGAAATTTTAATAGAGTTCTTGTTTAAAATAGTGCTGTATTTATGTGGGTGCTTGAACGAGTTATCTAAAATTTTGAAAAATTCCCTAGCTATGTTAGTTTTTACATTGCAATTATAGGGTGGATTAAACCAAATGTTATCTTTTCTTCTAGTTTTTTTATTTTTATTTTCACTGTGTTCTTGGGGGTTAGCTGTTTTAACTATATTAATAGTTTTAGTATGTCCATTTGCATATTTCTTAGGTTTCTTGGGTATCGTGGTGCTAGTTCTTTGTCTATCTTGTGTAGCCATTTTGTAGGTAACGACATTTAAAGGTTTATTCCCCTGTTGGGGGGGATTATTTTCATATTTAATTTTATCAGTGTATCCCGAGTTAAGAAGTGCGTTATTATAGAAACTAGAATTTTGATCGAAGATAGGTTTATTAGCTGAAAGTCTCGAAATTCTATTTGAGATTGAAGGGACTATTGAGTTAATGATGGATTTAGGGTGGTTAGAGTGCTTATGTACGTAAAATAAGGTTAGATTAGGTTTGTGGTAAGGGCTAAATGATTCGGAGTTAAGGTCTAGTGTTAGGTCAAGGAAATTAGATATTCTTTTCTCGGGTTCTATGGTTATGGTTAATCCGAAGTTTTTAAAGAACTTGTGTAGGTTTTTTTTGGTGTTGGTATATATATATATATATATATATATATATATATATATATATATATATATATATATATATATATATATATATG
>OY744554.1:3820738-3845738 GCA_963556195.1 Sepiola atlantica | reverse complement strand
AGTAGTTTTGATTTCGGGGAAAATGTTCCTCCCTGTTTCCGCTTTTATATTTAAGTGGATACTTTTGCTCATGCGAAGAGACCTATTTTTAAAACGAACCTTTCAAAAAATTAAATGCATTTATTTGATTTATTTTTTGTTTATTATTATTATTATTATTATTATTATTATTATTATTATTATTATTATTATTATTATTATTATTATTATTATTATTATCACAGTTCATTTATATATTTATTTGTTTGTTTTTCTTCTTTCTTTGCTGTTTTCTTTTGCACGGTGGCGATTAATTTTTTCGTTTCATCTCAGCCGAAATAACTGTGGCATATATTTCAATTTTAGGGCGGCCATCTTGTTCCGATTTGCCGCGCGTGTCGAAAACACATCACGGGCACAAATTGAGACGAAACGAAACATAAAATGAACGAAACATAAAAAGAAAAAGAAGAAGAAGAAGAAAAAGAAACTGGTTTGGGGATGCGCCAAGACGTCTCTAAAAGAGGCTCTGTCGGTCGTTCACGTTCAAGATTGAAAAAGGATTTTTACCGCTCAAAGCGTAGATTGAATGGACGCATCTTAGTTTAGATGCGTCTAACGATTTCTATAAAAGATTATATTCGTCCATTGGAAGTTTTTTTTTAAGTGTTTCATGTTTAAGATTAAAATAGTATTTTATGTGCGTCCACGCATATCTATAAGGTGGTCTGTCCGTCTACCGTTTCGTCACACTTCAGTTTGAAACAGCGTGGTTAGCATTTTCTTTGGTCTGTCACACTTATGTTTAAATAACATTTTCTTTGGTTGGGCACGCTTAAATCTGCAATAACATTTTCGTTGGTCTGTCGCGTTTAATTTTGAAATAACACAGACGTTGGTCTGTCACACTTAAGTTTGAAAAAGTATATTCGTTGGTCTGTCACGCTTAAGTTAGACATAGTATGTTACTTGGTCTGTAATATTTTAGTTTGAAAGAGCATGTTCGTTGGTCTGTCACGTTTTAACACGTTCATAGCATGTCCGTCGGTATGTCACGTTCAAGTTTAAAATAGCATGTTTTCTGTCTGTCACAATTAAGATATAAATAGCATGTTTGTTAGTCTGTCACGGTTAAGTAAGAAATAACATATTCGTTGATCTGTCACGCTTAATTTTGAAATAGTATTTTCATTTGTCGGTCACGCATAAATCTGAAATAGCATTTTCGTCGGTCTGTCACGCTTAAATTTGAAAAGTCAAGTTTGTTGGTATGTCTCGCTTCAGTTTGAAATATTTGTTGGTCTGTCTCGCTTCAGTTTGAAATATTCGTTGGTCTGTCTCGCTTCAGTTTGAAATATTCGTTGGTCTGTCTCGCTCCAGTTTGAAATAATCCTTTCGTCACTAATCGCGCAGATAGTATCGCCGTATCTTAGGAATATTCGTTCCTCTTCAAGATTTTTCTCCCTATTTCAAAAACCCAATTTAAATAGGATCTTAAATGGAAAAATATTATATGCGTAATTCAGTCCAAAATATTTTAAACAATTTTTTTTTTAAGCGAAAAATAAAATTTACAAAAATGTCACTTAAATTCTAATTTAGATTTCAATTTATAAAAAGGAACATGTTTTAAATATAAAAAAATAAAATGTAAATTCTGTTTAAAAGAAAAAAGTATTATGAAAAAAAAAACTTGATAAAGTTTTACAATTTCGTTGCAGAGTTATTTCCTCAAATTAAAATTAAAATTAAGGAATAAAGTTGGGTTATTAAGAACCAAATTGAAATAATAACCGAAAATTTGAAAGATGAGTTATATTATATTATAATAATATACGCGTTTTGCCATGGACTTGCTAGTTCAGGCTTGAGTGTGACAGAAAAGAAAATGCTATTGTAAACTTAAGCACGACAGACTAACGAAAATACTATTTCAGGTTTAAGTGTGACAGACTAAAGAAAATGCTATTTCAGGTTTGAGTGTGACAGACTAAAGAAAATGCTATTTCAGGTTTGAGTGTGACAGACTAAAGAAAATGCTATTTCAGGTTTGAGTGTGACAGACTAAAGAAAATGCTATTTCAGGTTTGAGTGTGACAGACTAACGAAAATGCTATTTCAGGTTTGAGTGTGACAGACTAAAGAAAATGCTATTTCAAGTTTGAGTGTGACAGACTAAAGAAAATGCTATTTCAGGTTTGAGTGTGACAGACTAAAGAAAATGCTATTTCAGGTTTGAGTGTGACAGACTAAAGAAAATGCTATTTTAAAATTAAGCACGACAGACCAACGAAAATATTATTTCAATCTTGGACAAATTAAGGAAAATTAATTTTCAAACTGATACGTGACAGACCGACGAAAATGCTATTTCAGACTGAAGCGTGACAGACCAAAAAATATTATTTCAAAACTAAAGTTTTAAAGATAAAAGAAAAACATTTTTCAAACTTAAATCGACGAAAATCTAATTGAAAACATACGCGTGACAGACAAACCACAAACTGACCATCTTATAGGGATATTTGGACGCATCTAAGTAAAATAATATTTCGCACGTAAGCGTGACAGACCGATGAAAATGCCACTCAAAACTTAAGCATGACAGACCAAGAAAGATGCTCTTTCAACCTTAAGTGTGACAGGATGACGAAAATTCTTTTTAAAACTTAAGCGTGACAGACCAATGAAAATGCTATTTTTAATTTAAGCATGACAGACCAATGAAAATGCTATTTAAATTTTGAGCATGACAGACCAGAGTAAAATGCTATTTTAACCTTGAGCGTGACAAGCTGACGAAAAATTCTTTTTAAAATTTTAGCGTGACGGACAGAGGAAAAGTTTACTTGAAACGCCGTTGGACGACTTTAAGAAATTGACTTCCAAACTAACCTATCTCTGGACAGGTCTTTATTTATCCCTCTTTCCTTCAAGTCCATTTTTATCACTCTCTCCCATGTTTTCATTGGCTTTCCCTTGAGAACTGAACCTGCTACCTCAACTGTTCTACCAATCCAAGAACTCAATCTATTCTGTAAATATAAGTATACAATCGGAGTCTCCTGTTCTGCACACATCTTCCTTTAGTGTCCAGATTTAATCTTCCTCTGAGGTCATCAGATCTAAGCCGTCTTTAAGACTCACATTACACATCTATCGTATCATTCTCATATCATGTCTCTCCATGCAACGCATATCCTCAACCCTCACTGGCCAAGTTTTCCTCCCATACATCGCATCATTACACTGCATACACATGCCTGATAGACTCTTCCCTTGGTTGGCAGTGGTAACGCTCTGCTGGTTAGTAATGGCATAAGGTCCCTAAACTTTTTTTAATGGAAATTGCTAGCATTGGGCACTTCGATTCTTTCTGGTATTCACATGAGGGACCACATGAAGGTTGCCAACATCTAGAAGTGAAACTGGTGCTATGAAACCGACTTGATTCGAACTCGGCACCCCCAGGTTGGATAACGGATTTTTGCTGAACTAACATTATTTGCATTAGCTTCGCCACATACTTGAGAACAAAATTCCGCCACTCGTCACGGTCTGTTTTTATGGAAATCTCTCCAGACAAAGCATGAAGCCACTTGATGTAAGGAGCTAAAGAAAAAATACTACTTCAAGTTCAAAAACTAGCCAACGTTAACTGTTAGGTGGATAGATTCTGCCCCAGAAAACAGCAATTCTTCCCTCTTTGTCAGAAACATCGCTCATAGAATGTGAGAACTAACGGACAAAATAAGGGAAGCGAGAGTAAGCCCACCAGTCACTTTCTACTCTTCTGTGTTTAAATTGGTATGATAAACATCCACCGAAAAATAAATAATAATAAATAAAATGAAAAATAAAAAATTATGATTTTGGATTGATTTTTGCATGGTCATTGGAATGCATCGATATATAATATATATGCTCTGAATCTTGTAATACAACTTCATTAAGCTTTCCTAATTCTTGCAATCACGCTAGCACCCGCTCCACCCTGTACTCCAATGGTATCTACAAAGTAAACCAACTTCCCAGATTGTCACCCATCTCGTACTGACCAGGTTCAACGTCGCTTAACTTCGCTGATCTAACGGGAACCGGTGTGTCGGCGTTATTATGCCGTATATAAAATTATGGAATCAAAAAAGAAAAAAAAATTAATAAAAGAAATATTTTTCAAATTAACGGAAGAAGTTTTTTTTTTTTTGTTTTGTTTTTGTTTTTTGTTAATGCTTCAGAAAGTTTTAAATTTTCCCTTCGCCGAGATATTCCTTTAAGAGTCAAGTTAAAACTAGTGAAAGAAATGGATTATCATGAAATGAAAACAGAAATTATATTAAAAAAACAAAAAAAAACAAAAAAAAACACTAAAATAAAATCGATAAACGAAATCCCTTTGATATTGAAAATGTTAACATGACACACACATATATATATATGTGTGTCATGTTAACAATATATATATATATATATATATATATATATATATATACACACGCACATGCACATATAAATGTATCCATATACACACACACTTGAATGTTCAAAGCTATTTAGCATACAGCTATATGTGTATACGTACGAACACACACATATATGTACACACGAAAAATGCATATACACATAAAATGCTTTCTTTCTAAATTCTTTAAATATAACCCTAAACCTAACCCTTACCCTAACCCTAAACTTAACCATAACCCTAACCCTAAACCCTAACCCTAAACTTAACCCTAACCCTAACCCTAAACTTAACCATAACCCTAACCCCTAACCCTAAACTTAACCCTAACCCTAACCCTAAACTTAACCCTAAACTTAACCCTAACCCCTAACCCTAAACCCTAACCCTAAACTTAACCCTAACCCTAACCCTAAACTTAACCCTAACCCTAAACTTAACCCTAAACTTAACCCTAACCCTAAACTTAACCCTAACCCTAAACTTAACCCTAACCCTAACCCCTAACCCTAACCCTAAACTTAACCCTAACCCTAACCCTAACCTCTAACCCAAAACCCTAACCCTAAACTTAACTCTAACCCTAACTCTAACCCTAAACCCTAACCCTAAACTTAACCCTAACCCTAACCCTAACCCTAAACTTAACCCTAACCCTAACCCCTAACCCTAAACTAAACCCCAACCCTAACCCTAAACCTTACCCTAACCCTAACCCCTAGCCCCTAACCCTAAACTTAACCCTAACCCTAACCTTAACCCATAACTCTAAACCCTAATCCTAAACTTAATAAAATGATATATATACATATATATATACATATATATACACACATATATATATACACACATATATATACATATATATATACATGTATATACACACATATATATACACACACATATATATATATACAATATTAATACTAAATTAAAGATAAGCGATGTACTCTCAAATAATAATCTATTGTGAGACCGCTACCATTCCCCGCCCCCGCCACTATCAACAGTTAACTCAATTTCTCCCACTTCCACCATCTATGTGTAGCTCATAATTTATCTTTTCATAAGCGGCCTTTTGAGCTTCTCTCCTTAAACAACCACTTTTCACGGTTAAATCAACTTTTCTCCTACTACTGCCATTGTTTCAAATATTTGGTGCTTTGTGTGTTATTTTTTTTAGACCAATCATCATGAGGAAGTCTTGAAATAAAGACGAAACGGTGATGAATACATAAATAATATTTTTGGTTTTCCTTCTTTCATTTTCCATATATATATATATATATATATATATATATATATATATATATATATATATATATATATATATATATATATATATATATAGTAGTAAGTTTTTGAAAGGATGTGGGCAATGCAAGTTCCGGGTAAGATGCAAGTTGTAAGGAACAAAAACAATAACAATAAATCGAATACGAAATATGACTGACTATTTATTTTTCCTTTTTTTTTCTCTAACATCTTACATAACAGCAAGAGTGTTTTTAGCTGTTCGTGTGATGTCCGGGTGATTAAAAATCACTATTTGATATTTCGGGAAAAGACATCCCTTTGTCAAAAATAATTAAACCAGAAGCAAAAATGTTTTTTCTTCTCCGACTGTGTAGAGAATACTACAAAACAAAATGGCTGCCAGATGTAGACCGCAGCGAAAAATATAGCAGTCTCGCAGGGAATGTAAATTAAATTAAATTTTATTTTAAGTCATATTTCGTATTCGATTTATTGTTATTGTTTTTGTTCCTTACAACTTGCATCTTACCCGGAATTTGCATTGCCCACAGTCTTTCAAAAACTTACTACTACTATACCCAGCAATGCTTCAAGCAAACTACCATTCTCTACTATATATATATATATATATATATATATATATATATATATATATATATATATATATATATATATATTATAAATAAATATTAATTATTTATTACCTACAGACATCGATGTTTCATGCTTACGCAATCTTCAGTGCAGGAAGCAAATTCCCGACGGTCGGCGGGCGCGAACTCTGATCACAACTCGTCACTGATTCGCAGACTTACCAGTTGGCCACCAGAAATTAGCTTAGGAGGAATTTAACTTTGTAAATACCAAGTCGGCGGGTATTCACAGCAAGCGGCGAAGAGTGATCAACAACAACAACAACCAACCGTGTTGGATCTCACAATTGTTAAAAATTACAGAATTCGTTTGTTTAATTATACCTTTTTTTTAATTTTTTCTATTTTTCTGATGGTACTATTTTATTTATTAAAATAAAAAAAATAATGATAAATGTTCGATAGGTCTCACAGGTTTCACGAACGTTTTCGATTCTTCGTCGAATCATCTTCAGGTGTCAAAAGCAAATGAACAAAAAAGAAGAGAATCTTAAATTTTCTTCTTGCAACCGTTACTCCGATACTGATGGGGTTAAGAGAGCCAGAAACGACGTCGTCTGTAGGTGAAAAACACTTTAACATTTTATATATATATATATATATATATATATATATATATATATATATATATATATATATATATATGAATGAACCACTGTATAGTGTAGGTTTTTTGCAAAACACTTTAACTCAAGCACTTTTTACTCTTTGTGAATTGTTATGATGATTTTGTAGTGTTGCAGAGATGATATCAACATAAAATGTTTG
The DNA here is from genome assembly GCA_963556195.1 of Sepiola atlantica. Classification (NCBI taxonomy): domain Eukaryota; kingdom Metazoa; phylum Mollusca; class Cephalopoda; order Sepiida; family Sepiolidae; genus Sepiola; species Sepiola atlantica. Next base: position 3,838,619 of record OY744554.1, on the reverse strand, counting down.
GCTCACGACAAATGAAACGGACCGTAAAAAATTAATCTCACAGAAATGTTATGTTTTTTTGGTAATATGAACAAATAAAAATAAAAATAATAAAATAAAAACATGGTTATTGGAATATAAAATTAACCTGACATTATATATATATATATATATATATATATATATATATATATATATATATATATATATATATATATATATATATATATATATACAGAATATCAAGTTATTATGTGATATTCTTGATTGGAATAACAATAACCCGTTTTTATTATTAGATTGGAGTAATAAATGACAAAAACTTCCGCATATATATATATATATATATATATATATATATATATATATATATATATATATATATATATATATATATATATATATAATGGTAATATATGATAATTTTTTATTTACACAGACACGTACAAAATCTGCGACACTGGCATGTCGATGTTATCGATCAACAGTTACTATAAACTGAGATCTCATCAGGCAGGATTCTAACTTTGCCTGATGAGATCTCAGTTTATAGTAACTGTTGATCGATAACATCGACATGCTAATGTCCCAGATTTTGTACATGTCTGTGTAAATAAAAATTGTTATCATATATATATATATATATATATATATATATATATATATATATATATACTCAAAGCTTCTTTAGACTATATATATATCTATATATATATATATATATATATATATATATATATGTGTGTGTGTGTGTGTGTGTGTGTGTGTGTGTGTGTGTGTGTGTGTGTGTGTTCCCCTACCTGTGTTCGTCTGCGTGTGCTTTCTTTTTATTGTTGTTTTTCGAAATTCCAACTCAGGAAAGATGTGAGGAAAACGATTGGGCCCCCATCGCGTTTAAACGCCTGAAAACGGTCGAGCGAGTACGAAAATATCGCCCGGCAAAGATATGTGCAAAACTAACCCTAACCCTAACCCTAACCCAACCGGTGGTCGAGCGTAATTCAAGTTAAGTGCTTTGGTCTTTGCCCCCTGCGTTTTTTACGTGATGTGATGTTCAGTCGGCGAACTTACCGATTTTGCCGACCAGCTTTTATTCGTTCTGTCAGGTGCTCCTTCCCTCTCAGATACATTGCTTGCCATAATATAATGGACACTTATCTTCTGTGGTTCTATACGTCCGTCTGTCCGTCTGTCCGTCTGTCCGTCTGTCACAGCTTTTGTAAACGTAAGAAATACATTGCGGAAGCGTTCCAATACCAAAATATAAGCTCCTTTCCTGATTTTCATAAACGACCTCCCTGATGACATTGTGTGTGAGATGGGTATATTTGCCTACGACACTACGCTCTACTCTCGTCATGTTTGTAAAACGGACGCGCACATATCCGAGTCAATGGCTGAATCCTTAGAAAGTGACCTCCATTCTGTAGTTGAATGAGGTCATAAATGGATGGTAACATTTAATGCTGCTAAGACAAAGCTTTTGTCCTTCAACAACTACAAAGAAACCTCTTCAACCACCGATTGCCAAATAACACCCTACTTGAGATTCTAACGTTCAAACTCCTCGGCCTACCATTCACAGGTAACAGGTAATTGGAACAAATACATAGAAGACATTGCCAAGGCTGCTGCAAAGAAAGCGGGCTCCCGCTACCGTGCTAGAAAACCTCTCACAGTATTGTTGTCACATCTTGGCTTGTGCATCATCCACTAGTCTCTCTCCCTCTTAGACAAGGTCAAAAAAAAGTATCTAATCTAATAAGTCCCTCACTGTGCACCATGCTCCAGCCCCTTTCTCATCGCCGCAATGTTGCATCCTTTTGCTTGTTTTACAAGTACTTCAATAGAATGTGCTCCGATAAACTTGCTGCTCTGGTGCCCCCTCGACGTATATACGCTCTACCAACGCGACAATCAGCTAAATCCCATCCATTCACTGTGGAGGTCCGCAGATGCCGGAAACCCTTCTACTCGAATAGCTTCTTTTCTTCGAGCTGCCGGCCTTTGTAAACTCTGTAATCTTGAAAGTTAACGACTTCATGCAGATCAGACAATCCTGAGGCACGATCTTCGTGAGCTCCTCCTCATCCTCCTCATCCTCCTTCTCCTCCTTCTCCTCGTCCTCCTCCTCCTTCTCTTCCCACTCGTCGTCGTCCTCCTCCTAATCATCATCATCCTCCTCCCCCTCCTCCTCGTCCTCCTCATCCTCCTCCTCCTTCTCCTCTTCCCACTGTCGTCGTCCTCCTCCTCATCCTCCTCCTCCTCCCCCTCCTCCTCCTCCTCCTCATCCTAACGAAGAAGAAAAAGAAGAAAAAGAAGAAAAAAAAAGAAGAAAAAGAAGAAAAAGAGAGATTGTAAAAGAAGAAGAAGAAGAAGAAGAAGAAGAAGAAGAAAAAAGGAAGAAAAAGAAAAAACAAGAAAAAAAGAAGAAAAACAAGAATAAAGAAGAAGAAGAAGAAGAAGAAGAAGAAGAAGAAGAAAAGAAGAAGAGGAAAGAACAAAGAAGAAGAAGAAGAAGAAGAAGAAGAAGAAGAAGAAGAAGAAGAAGGAGCACGAGTTGTGTCAAGCTGAAGATCCCTTATCTCTCCGCAATTTCAGCATAACCCCTAAAGAATAAACCACCGACTCACACACACAAAATGAAACTTTAACTAAACACGCACCGTTCTTACGTTCGTATCTTTTCCACCGTTCTTACGTTCATATCTTTTCCACATTCTAACGTTCGTATCTTTTCCACATTCTAACGTTCGTATCTTTTCCACATTCTAACGTTCGTATCTTTTCCACATTCTAACGTTCGTATCTTTTCCACATTCTAACGTTCGTATCTTTTCCACCGTTCTAACGTTCGTATCTTTTCCACATTCTAACGTTCGTTTCTTTTCCACATTCTAACGTTCGTATCTTTTCCACATTCTAACGTTCGTATCTTTTCCACATTCTAACGTTCGTATCTTTTCCACATTCTAACGTTCGTATCTTTTCCACATTCTAACGTTCGTATCTTTTCCACATTCTAACGTTCGTATCTTTTCCACCGTTCTAACGTTCGTATCTTTTCCACATTCTAACGTTCGTATCTTTTCCACATTCTAACGTTCGTATCTTTTCCACATTCTAACGTTCGTATCTTTTCCACCGTTCTAACGTTCGTATCTTTTCCACATTCTAACGTTCGTATCTTTTCCACATTCTAACGTTCGTATCTTTTCCACATTCTAACGTTCGTATCTTTTCCACATTCTAACGTTCGTATCTTTTTCACATTCTAACGTTCGTATCTTTTCCACATTCTAACGTTCATATCTTTTCAACATTCTAACGTTCGTATCTTTTCCACATTCTAACGTTCATATCTTTTCCACATTCTAACGTTCGTATCTTTTCCACATTCTAACGTTCATATCTTTTCCACATTCTAATGTTCGTATCTTTTCCACATTCTAACGTTCGTATCTTTTCCGCATTCTAACGTTCGTATCTTTTCCACATTCTAACGTTCGTATCTTTTCCACATTCTAACGTTCGTATCTTTTCCACATTCTAACGTTCGTATCTTTTTCACATTCTAACGTTCGTATCTTTTCCACCGTTCTAACGTTCGTATCTTTTCCACATTCTAACGTTCGTATCTTTTCCACATTCTAACGTTCGTATCTTTTCCACATTCTAACGTTCGTATCTTTTCCACCGTTCTAACGTTCGTATCTTTTCCACATTCTAACGTTCGTATCTTTTCCACATTCTAACGTTCGTATCTTTTCCACATTCTAACGTTCGTATCTTTTTCACATTCTAACGTTCGTATCTTTTCCACCGTTCTAACGTTCGTATCTTTTCCACATTCTAACGTTCGTATCTTTTCCACATTCTAACGTTCGTATCTTTTCCACATTCTAACGTTCGTATCTTTTCCACCGTTCTAACGTTCGTATCTTTTCCACATTCTAACGTTCGTATCTTTTCCACATTCTAACGTTCGTATCTTTTCCACATTCTAACGTTCGTATCTTTTCCACATTCTAACGTTCGTATCTTTTTCACATTCTAACGTTCGTATCTTTTCCACATTCTAACGTTCATATCTTTTCAACATTCTAACGTTCGTATCTTTTCCACATTCTAACGTTCATATCTTTTCCACATTCTAACGTTCGTATCTTTTCCACATTCTAACGTTCATATCTTTTCCACATTCTAATGTTCGTATCTTTTCCACATTCTAACGTTCGTATCTTTTCCACATTCTAACGTTCGTATCTTTTCCACATTCTAACGTTCGTATCTTTTCCACATTCTAACGTTCGTATCTTTTCCACATTCTAACGTTCGTATCTTTTTCACATTCTAACGTTCGTATCTTTTCCACATTCTAACGTTCGTATCTTTTCCACATTCTAACGTTCATATCTTTTCCACATTCTAATGTTCGTATCTTTTCCACATTCTAACGTTCGTATCTTTTCCACCGTTCTTACGTTCATATCTTTTCCACATTCTAACGTTCGTATCTTTTCCACATTCTAACGTTCGTATCTTTTCCACATTCTAACGTTCGTATCTTTTCCACATTCTAACGTTCGTATCTTTTCCACATTCTAACGTTCGTATCTTTTCCACATTCTAACGTTCGTATCTTTTCCACATTCTAACGTTCGTATCTTTTCCACATTCTAACGTTCGTATCTTTTCCACATTCTAACGTTCGTATCTTTTCCACCGTTCTAACGTTCGTATCTTTTCCACATTCTAACGTTCGTATCTTTTCCACATTCTAACGTTCGTATCTTTTCCACATTCTAACGTTCGTATCTTTTCCACATTCTAACGTTCGTATCTTTTCCACCGTTCTAACGTTCGTATCTTTTCCACATTCTAACGTTCGTATCTTTTCCACATTCTAACGTTCGTATCTTTTCCACATTCTAACGTTCGTATCTTTTCCACATTCTAACGTTCATATCTTTTCCACATTCTAATGTTCGTATCTTTTCCACATTCTAACGTTCGTATCTTTTCCACATTCTAACGTTCGTATCTTTTCCACATTCTAACGTTCATATCTTTTCCACATTCTAACGTTCGTATCTTTTCCACATTCTAACGTTCGTATCTTTTCCACATTCTAACGTTCGTATCTTTTCCACATTCTAACGTTCATATCTTTTCCACATTCTAACGTTCATATCTTTTCCACATTCTAACGTTCGTATCTTTTCCACATTCGAACGTTCATATCTTTTCCACATTCTAACGTTCGTATCTTTTCAACATTCTAACGGTCGTATCTTTTCCACATTCTAACGTTCGTATCTTTTCCACATTCTAACGTTCGTATCTTTTCCACATTCTAACGTTCGTATCTTTTCCACATTCTAACGTTCGTATCTTTTCCACATTCTAACGTTCATATCTTTTCCACATTCTAACGTTCATATCTTTTCCACATTCTAACGTTCGTATCTTTTCAACATTCTAACGGTCGTATCTTTTCCACATTCTAACGTTCGTATCTTTTCAACATTCTAACGTTCGTATCTTTTCAACATTCGAACGTTCATATCTTTTCCACATTCTAACGTTCGTATCTTTTCAACATTCTAACGTTCATATCTTTTCCACATTCTAACGTTCGTATCTTTTCAACATTCTAACGGTCGTATCTTTTCCACATTCTATGCCATTTTTGAAGATGGCTTGTTCTCTGTTGGTCTGAGATATAGTCCTATGCAGTTGTAGGAAGTCCACATTCCCAGACTTTTTCCTTCCCAACTTTTTGAGAAGGGGTTAGTTTATTTCTGATCACCTGGGGCGCCCCTACCGGGAAATGCCGACGGGGCTGCCGAGGCAAATTTTGTTCGGCCAGAGTACTTTTCCTCTAGGGCGTTGGCTTTTGAAATTTGTTGTTGCCTTGTAAAGGGTCCGGAAGGAAAACACGAACTCGGAGTTTAGAGAAAACCAAGCATATTGAAAAAAGTATAATACAACAGAGAACAAGAGTGGTTGTACGTCAGTCGGACTGCCAGTATTAGACTTGGGTAGTTCCGAGGATTTACTTTCTTCCCATCGCAGGAAAATGTGGCACAAGGGCGGGAGTGTGGAGAGTCAAGCCAGCGCTCTTAAAAAAAAAAATTAAAAAAAAAAAATTTTAATTAAAAAATTTTTTTTTTAAATAAATAAATAAATAAATATTTACCTCCCCAGGAGGTTAGGAACAAGGCCATTTTTATCTTACTCCCACAAGGTAAGATGTGACCCAATGTCGGGTCGGGAAAGTGGGACTTAAAAAGCCAGCGCCCGAGAAGGTGAGCACTCTGGCCATTAAAAATTGCCTGGGCAGCCCCGTCGGCATTCCCCGGTAGGGGCGCCTCGGGCAGTAAGCAATAAACTTACTCCTCCCCAAAGAGAGGAGGCAAAGCCTGGGAGGTTTGACCTCCTAGAACTGCACAGGACAAACCCATAGATCGGCGTAAATCAAGCCCCGAAGGCCAAAACGATACCGGTCTATAGGGTGTAGTATCCATCGGAACAGATACTACACTTTGATCTTGGCCAACAAACGCCCCTAAAGACAAGCTCCCAGCGTTTATATAACGCAGAAGAGTTTATGTCGTTCGTAAACTAACGAACCATCACAAAATCCCACACTTATTTGACCTTGTGTCACATCTTTTCACCGCGGGGATGGGTATAAATAACAACTCTCTTTTCCTTCCTTTAATTCACGACACCTTGCTGGATTTCGCACTTGCTAATTTGAGAGTTCCTGGGGTCTCGGATAACTTTTACATCGAGTTGAAGGGCTCGAAGTTTCGATGGGAAACCCAAGAAGAAAACAACTTCAAATAAAATTGATCAATAATAACCATCGTTCGCACCTGTTGAATGCGGACCCAGTCGCAAATATTGATGACATACATTTTCCCCCGTCTTTCTCATTCGACAGTTTATAACCTTACTAATTGCCACCGTAAGTCTTGGTATATTTCCAAAGACGCGACCGTCGTCAATACCCGAGCCAAGTCAGGAGCCATGCTACAAATCTTACACTTCAGGTCCTGTAGCGAAAGTTAGTCCTCGGCAATATTTATTTTTACAAAACCAAACATTATCATTAGATGAAGCTAGCACCTGTGGAATTTCCTGGGTTCTCGATCGTAATGGATAACATTTACATCGAGTTAGAAGGACTCGAAGTTTCGATGGGAAACCCAAGAAGAAAGCAACTTCAAATGAAATTGTCAAGCGTACAACAATAATAATAATAACCGCCGTTCAAATAGCGGCCATATTGACAGTGGTGTATCGAATGACATGAGACACTGCGATTGGTCGAGCGTCGGCGGGACTACGCATGCGCGAATTGCGGTCACGAGGGATTCAGCCTTTCGAGGCTTGAGTTTACCGAGTGCAAAAGAAACCAAACAAATACCCAAGAAAAAAAGATAATGACTGATTAGAATAGAATTACAAAACGGAGGTTAGGGTTAGGGTTAGGGTTAGGGTAAGGGTTAGGGTTAGGGTATATTAAAACAAGCAAATAAATAAAAAGCTTCGTAATTTAATGAGGAAAGACCATTTCTTTCTTCTCCCTCTCTTTCTCTTTCTCTTCTTCTTTGCTCCCCTATCAATCTCTCTCTTTTTTCTTCCTCCTCCCCCCTCTCTCTCTCTCTCTCTCTCTCTCTTATTGTCCCGCCCACTTAATCTCTCTTTTTTGTCTCCATCGTAATCCCCTTAACCTCCCCCCTCTCTCTCTCTCTTTCTCTTTGATCCCCCTCTTAATCTATCTATCTATCTATCTATCTATCTATCTATCTATCTATCTATCTATGTTTCCTTGCCCCTCTCTTAATCCCCCTCTCTCTCTCTCTCCCTCTCTTTCTCTTTGATCCCCCTCTTAATCTATCTATCTATTTATCTATCTATCTCTATTTCCTTGCCCCTCTCTTAATCCCCCTCCCTCTCCCTCCCTCCCTCTTTCTCTCTTTGACCTCCTCTTACTCTCTCTCTTTGTTTGCCACCCCTTAATCTCTCTTCCCTTCTCTCCTCACAATCTCACTCTCTCTTTCTTTTTTGTCCCTCCCTCTTAATATCTCTCTTGTTGTCTCCATCTTAACCCCCTCTCGTTCTTCGTCCTCTCTTAGTTAAGAAAGCGAGAGAGAGCGCGCGAGAGAGAGAGAGAGAGAGAGAGAAGGGGAACGATACAGAGTGAAAGAGAGAGAGGAAGAGGAAGAGAGAGAGAGGGGGAAATACAGAGAGAAATACAGACAGAAAGAGAGAGAGAGAGATAAATATATGTAACAAGATAGAGAGAGGGGAAGATTTGTGGAACTTGATTTTAATAACGGAAATTCTAAGTTATATGTGTTTTATATATTGGACTGTACTATATAAATATATAAATATATAAATAGATGGTAGCAGTGGGAGAAATTGAGTCAACTGTGGAAAGTGGGAGGGAAGAATGGTAGCGGTCGGAGTTATTCCCCCCACACATTTTTCGGCTTACATCACGCACGCACGCTCACTCCCCCCTCCCGAATGGTTTAATAACTCCGACCTCTACCATTCCCTCCACACATACACACTTCCCACTGCTACCATCTTTTTGTAGCTCATAATATATTTTGGTAACACCGAAGTGATATTTTCGGATTTGCAAAGTCAGACCCATTTAAGCTTACAAATCACATTTGCTTGCTGAGTTACCATTTTTCATTTGTTATTGTTGTAACGTGTAGAAAGTGGACCGTGGGGGTTAGTTTCGGTCCCCTCGTAACTCTTTCTTCCTTTTTTTGCCGTTTATTCCTCGGATTCCACGATCGCAAAAAAAAAAAAAAAAAAAAAACGAATTCGGTGTTACCCGGGGAATTAAACCCAGTCGATACAATGCAGACGATGCCTAGAGTCGCGCCACTCCCCTTTCATTTCAGGAAACGTACAGGAAGTCCGGGTGGAATTAGGGTGCCGATGACAAGATATTTTCTTATACAGAGGTGATATATTCGGAGCGGAAGTTAGATGTTTGGGGGACGGGTGCATCAGCCACCTACCGCAGCCCCATTAAACACCCGTTTCCCACCCCAGCAAGCTGCTTATTTATCGCAGTCATATTTTCATCTGGCGCCGTCGGGTGTCAACAGGAAGCCTCATAAACCCACCGCACGGGGCAGGGATTAATTAGCGAGGGCTGGATGGATGTTATAAGACAGATTTTCTTTTTCTTATTCTTTACAGTATAAACCATCGAGTCGGAGTCGGAGGGAATCGGAGATCAAAGAATGCTAAAAGTCGAATCGGAGTCGGAATCCAAGAGAATCGGAGAATGCTAAAAGTCGAATCGGAGTCGGAATCCAAGAGAATCAAAGAATGCTAAAAGTCGAATCGGAGTCGGAATCCAAGAGAATCGGAGAATGCTAAAAGTCGAATCGGAGTCGGAATCCAAAGGAACCGGAGAATGCTAAAAGTCGAATCGGAGTCGGAATCCAAGAGAATCGGAGAATGCTAAAAGTCGAATCGGAGTCAGAATCCAAGAGAATCAGAGAATGCTAAAAGTCGAATTGGAGTCAGTCTCGGAGAGAATCGGAGAATGCTAAAGGTCGAATCGTGTTAAAATAAATTCACCCACTATATTGACACAACAAAGGAAACAGGATATAGGCCAATCTATAGAAAACAGAACAATAGAACAGGATATAGGAAGTAACACCAACAAGACCTTTGTTCGCGGGAAGCCCAACGATTGACTGAGAGAACAACAAAGAATCTGATTGGTTAACTAGCTAGCCGTGTATATAAAAACACCCGGCAAAAATAACTCCATGCATTTTAGCCTGAAGATTCCCCCCCCCCCCGGATGACACGCGGGAGCCTCTGTGTAGCTTAATTGCCATAAATATATTTTCATAGCTTACTACCTAGCTCTACTTACGTATCGAGCACTGTTGAAGTAAATACTGAAAATTGATACATAAAAAATGATATCTCCTTATAAAATGTAATGTGGATACATGAAATACTTATATATATATATATATATATATATATATATATATATATATATATATATTTTTGTCGCTCCTCGTAAAAAAAAGTAGAGCACTCTAATGGTAGTACAAACACAGCATGACGTCACTTGCTTTATATGCATCATTCCTTCTCTAATAGAAGTAGAATGCCTGGATATCGTTGCCGCTTTAAAATGTGTTAAATCTGGCACGCTAGGAAGTAAGTGTAGTATCTGTTCCGATGGATACTGCACCCTATAGACGGATGTCGTCTTGTCCTTCGGGGCTTGATTCCACCTGTCTGTGGGTTTGTCCTGTGCAGTTCTAGGAGGTCCACCCTCCCAGGCTTCGCCTCCCCTCTTTGGGGAGGAGTAAGTTTATTGCTTACTGCTTGAGGCGCCCCTACCGGGGAATGCCGACGGGGCTGCCCAGGCAATTTTTAATGGCCAGAGTGCTCACTTTCTCGGGCGCTGGCTTTTCAAACCCCACTTACTCGACCCAAGCTGTGGTCACATCTTACTTGTGGGAGTAAGATAAAACTGGCCTTGTGCCTAACTCCTGCAGAGGAGTAAATAAATATCATTGTTTATCAGCTATTCAAATATTGGCCGTGCTGTGAGCGACGTTGGATTTAAGTTGAAAAATACTTGTAATCCGGGGTTTCGAATCGTGCGACCGGTAGTGAATAGTCATGTCTCGATTGAAAAGGGACGAAACGTATACGTACATAGATAATAAACAATAAAAAGTATTTTTTTATAACAAATTTTTTTTTTTATTTATATATATATATATATATATATATATATATATATATATATATATTTATTTAATTATTTTTATGATTATTTGTTCAAACAATTTTTTTATTTCTATTTTTTTTTCTTTTCGTGAATCGATCGCGATTGAACTTGCGTTCTTCAGGTAAATCGGTGTTCGATTCACGGACAAAGGGTGTAATAGAAAAGGGGGAGAATATATATAAAGAGATCACACGCTATACATAGAGAGGGGAAGAGAGTAAGGGAGAGAGAGAGAGAGAGGGAGAGAGAGAGAGAGGGGGAGGGGGAGATAGAGAGAGAGAGAGAGAGAGAGAAAGGCGATACATAAAGAGAAAAAGACTCCAAGAGGGGAAAAGAGAGACAGAGATAGAGAGAGTGAGGGAGAGGCGATATATATATATATATATATATATATATATATATATATATATATATATATATATATATATATATATATATATATATATATATATATTGGTAAGCTGCTGGACTATGGACAGGAATATCCAGAAACACGTGTCCATGGATTGATTTTATGTGCGTATAGGGTTGGTGTATATATATATGTATATATATGTATATATATATATATATATATATATATATATATATATATATATATATATATATATATATATATATATATATATATATATATATATATATATACATATATATATATATGTATATATATATGCATATATATATACATATATATATATACAGGGTGGGCAAAAATAAGGGTCCTATTTTTAAAAATTCATAACTTTTTTATTTATTGATTTAAAAAATTTTTTTTTTTTAGAATAAGTAAAGGACCCCTTCCGAAGCAAGCATGAGCCGTATTAGCCCTAAGGAACGTACCCTCATTTAGAAAACATTATTTTGGCTTAAAAAACTCAAAACAGTGTAAAAAACAATACTTTAGTTTTTGTAAGTTTTAAGAAGTGTTTTTCGGTAAAATTTGTTTTGTTTATTTCAAAAAATCTCGGAAGGGTCAGTCTACACACACATAAAGTTTGGTGAGTTTAACTTTTATTTTGTGGAAGTTATTCAAATTCAAGTTATTCAAATTTAAAGATAGGACCCTTATTTTGGCCCACCCTGTATATATATATATATATATATATATATATATATATATATATATATATATATATATATATATATAATACGATACCTTTTTTCTGTCTGTCTATACATTTTACGGTTAGTTTCCGTCATATTTTACCGTGGCGCCTCTAGTTGTCAGCAGGAAACCACAGATCATCACTCCGCCACGGATGGGGGAACCTGCTGCGGGGGTGGGGGAAGAGCATTCTTGAATGATGAGTTATTCAGTAAGTTTTCAATCTTTATTATTTGGGGTGGGTTAGGAGGGGGTGGTATATGATGTACCTACATCTATTTATTTAGTATGTACGTCATTAGCACTCTTCCCACTTCCCCACACTCCCTCTCTTTTTTCCTCTCTGCATCTCTCTCCCTGTCTCCCCCTCTTTTTCATTTCCCATATATATATATATATATATATATATATATATATATATATATATATATATATATATATGCAAACTTGTTCAAAATAACAGAGTTCTGTTTAATTATACCTTTTTATATTTTTTTCAATCTTTCTGATGTTTTTTTTTAAATTAAAATCATCCAAAATAATAAATTTTCCATAGGTTTCACGAACGTTTTCGATTCTTCGTCGACTCATCCTCAGGTGTCAAAAGCAAATGAACAAAAAAAGCTGGAGAAAGAAGAGAATTTTTTTTTTTTAAGACGGCGGAGAAACGCGCAGAGAACGTTTTTCGCATTGTTCCAGGAAGTCGTTGACGATTTAAATTCAGCAACGCTGGATGTCATCACAGAACAAAAATCGCATTTTAAAATGTTAGCACTGGTTTCATATGTGATGTTGTTAATTTTAGGTTGTTGTGTTTTTTCTTTTTTAATTCTCTTCTTTCTCCAGCTTTTTTGTTAATTTGCTTTTGACACCTGAGGATGATTCAACGATAAATCGAAAACGCTCGTGAACCCTATGGAACATTTATTAATTTTATTTGCTTTTAATACAAAATGACCATCAGACCATTTTAAAAAATAAAAAATAATTCTATATATATTGTATTCTTTTACATCTCTCTCTCTCTCTCTCTCTCTCTATATATATATATATATATATATATATATATATATATATATATATATATATATATATATATATATATAATTATTTATTTATTTTTTATTTTTTGATGTGTTGATGTTTTTTATATTTATAATATAAAACTAAAAATAATACATTAATCACTTAAATAATAGTGTCATGGATTCGTCCAAACACTTTAAAATGCAGCAACATTTTTGTAAGTAACGGATAAATTTTATTAGACCGACGAACAGCACAGGTAAAGACAATTTTTTTTTTTTGTCTCTTAAATAACTAATATAAGTTAGCAAAACATTTATATGGAACAAAACGTAGATTTAGCATAAGGAACGTTTATGTTTTTGTCTTTTAAGGGAAGTGGGGTCTGATCGACTCTGCTGGGAAGCCATGAAATTAAATACTGTCTTGTTTTTAAATTCCTGAAACAGTTTTTCATGGTAAACAACTGATGATCCCTTAAAATAGTGTTAGAAATAAACTAATATAATAACTGTAAAAAATAAATTGACTTACATGAGTGATTTTCCACTGGAAGACTTGGGACTATAAGTTTGTTTTTTGTTTTTTGTTTTTTGTTTTGTTAATATAGTTTTAATGGTTGAGAAACTTCCGAGACTATATATATATATATATATATATATATATATATATATATATATATATATATATATTTAGGCAAACATTATTCAATAACACGGAGTGGTTTTGTTTGATGCGACTTTTTATTATTTTTTCAATTTTTCGAATTGTCCATCTAATGTGAGAAGTGAGATAAATAAACTACCATCAAAACAATATTTATTTTATTTTAAAAGAAAAAAAAATCGAAACCGATTTTTTTTTTCTTCTTTTTTTATAAACTTTCATTTTTTTGATTTCATACGAGAGAGAAAAAAAACAGCTTTCGCCGGCTCACACCAACGGAGGCTGGCTTTCCAATAACATCGGATCTTCAAACACACTGATGAGGCCAATTTTATTGTCGAAATTATCTGTATAACTATAAACTAAAAAAATTAAAAAAATGAAAGTTTATAAAAAAAAGAAGAAAAAAAAATCGGTTTCGATTTTTCTTTTCTTTTAAAATAAAATAAATATTGCATCTATTACTTGTTTTGGTGGTAGTTTATTTACGACACTTCTTTTTTACTAAATTTCATTCGGATGCTTAAAAACAAAAGTATACACCTTTAAAACTATATATATATATATATATATATACGTATATATATATATATATATATATATATATATATATTTATATATATATATATATATATATATATTTATGTATATATATATATATTTATATATAAATGTATATATATATATTTTTAGATATATATATGTATATATATGTATATATATGTATATATACATATGTATATATATATATATATATATATATATATATATATATATATATATATACATACGTGTGAATGCGCTAATAAGGTAGATTGAAATAATTCACAAATATCCCTTGAATTCAAATTACCTGAGAGATAACTTAATAGCACGAAAGAGAGAGAGAGAGAGAAATAGAAAGAGAGAGATAGAGAGAGAGAGAGAGAGAGAGAGAGAGAGAGAGAGAGAAAGAAAGAGAAAGAGAGAGAGAGAAAGAGAGAGAGAGAAAGAGAGAGAGAGAAAGAGAGATAGAAAAAGAGAGGGAGAGAGAGAAAGAGAAAGAGAAAGAGAGAAAAAAAGAGAGAGGGAAGCGGGGAAGGGAAAGGGGGAGATAAGCGGGGTGGGGGAGGAGGAGGAGAGAGAGGGAGGGGGGGATACATTAATAATCGTGTCGTTAATCGTCATCTACGCATGCGCCCCGTATACGTAACTTCCGTCCACACCCAGTAAATTCATCCCGCGGCTAAAATAATATGATACAACACCCGACAACAATTATTGATTTATCCCAACTCCTCTGTCCCCTGTCCCCTGTCCCCTGTCCCCTCGACCCTTTTACCATAACAGCACGATGTCCCCCACCACACCCCTTAAAAGTTGAGTTAGTCGAAAGTCATAGTTTTATCGGGGTTAAAAACAGACTTGACACATTTCAACTTGAACTGTGCGGTTCGCCTCGGTGTTAGCCAATCACAATTTCACGTGGGCCGTTGTATTACATCAATTCGATTTTATCTGTTAGCAGTGGCAGCCGGCGTTATCCGGGAATGAAATCGGCCTTCAAATATAAAAAAAAAGCAATACTTGTAACGAAATGTTTTTTTTTTAATCTCTGGCTAGGGGTAAGTGTAACATCTGTTCAAATACTACGCTTCTCTTTTCTGTCTTCGGTCAGTGAAAGAGAAATCATTCTAGACCGAGGCCATTTTCATTTTTGTCCAAGTTCAGATGTCTCCACGTCAAATTACGACCTTACATCCTACTGTGTCCTAGTAAGAAGGCAAGTAAATATATATATATATATATATATATATATATATATATATATATATATATATATATATATATATATACAAGTATCATTAAAAATAACGGACATCTTGTGTCTGGTTATTTTTTCTAAGATCCTTTCCGTTTTTCTGATTAGGTTCTTAGTTTCAGACGGAAACTGGCTGATAAAATTGCCATAGCTTCCCAAAGCGCTTTCGGACCCTTCCAGGTCCATCGTCAGTGGAGCAATGTTAAACACAGTCCTTTATTTTCCCGCCTAAATAGAATATATAGTCACTCCTAGGTCTATGCCTGGTTAACATTGCTCCACTGACGATGGACCTGGAAGGGCCCGAAAGCGCTTTGGGAAGCTATGGCAATTTTATCAGCCAGTTTCCGTCTGAAACTAAGAACCTAATCAGAAAAATGGAAAGGATCTTAGAAAAAATAACCAGACACAAGATGTCCGTTATTTTTAATGATACTTGTATAAAAGAAAAGATGCTGCCAAGATACACATATATATATATATATATATATATGTATATATATATATAAGGCTTGGTGGCAGAAATAATGCACGAGCTACTTTTCTAAGACATTTTCTAGGACTTTCGTTTTTATCGTTGTTCTTTCTTGTTTTTTAATTTTCACTTTTATTTTTATTTTTTTCCTCTTCTCTTCTTAAGTGACCTCAACTATTGCAACGCCACATTGTGTATTCTCGGCAGTTGAAACCCTTATTCCAGACATTTAATTTCCCTGATGATCTGCCTAGCAAGTACCTGCTTGGTTCTGAAACACGTGTAGGAAAAAACATTTAATTTGAATAAATAATATTTGTAAGAAAAAATATCTTTAATGGTGATCATTGGTGTCCTGAAAGGAATGCTTTGGTAAGCCTTCATAAAATCGCATATATATATATATATATATATATATATATATATATATATATATATATATATAAATGTGTGTGTTTGTGTGTGTGTGTGTGTGTGTGTGTGGATTTCGCAAACAACAATCGTCGGATAAATTTCAGAGGAAACATTCGTTTAATCAATGAGACGGGCGATTGGGGGAAAGAAAAAAAGAAAATTGCTAAAATTTTCCTTAAGGCCTTATCGTCTGACCCTCTAAGAGGAAACGTCAGAATGATAAATTAAAAACTAAGAACATCGAATGAGATATGAGGGGAAAAATCGATTGAGAAAAAAAACCCGGTAAATCTCTCAACGTTATGGTGGATTTGAATCATTAAAGATCTCCAACTGATGCTTTAATATATATATATATATATATATATATATATATATATATATATATATATATATATATATATATATATATATATATATATATATACGTATAGTTTGGCAGCAAATTGTTATTAAGACAGGCTTCATTAAAATCCACGGAGTTCTGCTTTTTTGAGATTTTCTTAGTTAGTGGTTCGACTCTTCGAGCGATTTTACGATCGTGTGGTAGTTGCTGGTGCAATATAGAACCCATCGTTATGGTTTGGGTAAAATCTCGAGCGCTTTCGGACGTCTCGTCCATCTTCAGGAGGTTGATTTTTAGCTAATATGGGTCTTTTTCCGCTTCCATTATATTAATATATATATATTAATATATATATATATATATATATATCTTCTTATATATATATATATATATATATATATATATATATATATATATATATATATATATATATGTTTCCCATGTTTTTGACACGGTTTTTTAACTTTTCTTCTGAAGAGTCGCACTTATGGAAAATTCAGGATATATAATTCTATACTATAGTTGTCGATGTGTCAACGAAACGGTGAGAAATTGGGTTTTAAAAATGTGTCTTACTGTGTCCTCGTAGGAAAGCAAGTAAATATATATATATATATATATATATATATATATATATATATATATATATATATATATATATATATATATATATATATATATATATAAGAAAAAAGAGTGATAAATATGCGACGATTGTCCAAATTGATTTCAAATTTCAATTGTTCAATGCAAGGTGTATTCAGTAATAAACTAGTGTTTATTATTCTTTCCTTAAGCCAAGGCTTTTCAAAGATCGAGATCTTATCATCAGAGGAGAAATACAGATAGATAAGTGGGCTTTCGAAAGAAACAAAGTTCAAATATCTGAAAAATATATGAAAAATATTATTTTAAAAATGCAGTGGAAGAGAAGTTCCGTAAAAAAGATATGTGGTTTGTCCAGGTGGTAAATTTCCGTTGAAAAGATGTCCAATGAATTGTAGAAAGCGAAATATATATATATATATATATATATATATATATATATATATATATATATATATATATATATAAAGAAAATGGCGTCTAAATGAATCAGTGGGTCACAAAATGTAGTAGGAACGAAACGGAATTGTATCGTGACGGGTGCATAAGGGGTGGGGCGAATTGAAGGAAGGAATTTTTAAAAAATGGAAAGAAGGAGTTAAGAGAGAAGGAAGTCAAGTTAGATGTCTCTTCATAAAAGAAAA
>OY744554.1:3787356-3794856 GCA_963556195.1 Sepiola atlantica | reverse complement strand
TAGGGTTAGAGTTAGGGTTAGGGTTAGGGTTAGGGTTAGGGTAAGGGTTAGGTGGGTTAGGGTTAGGGTTAGGGTTAGGTTGGTTAGGGTTAGGGTTAGTGTTAGGTGGGTTAGGGTTAGGGTTAGGGTTAGGTTGGTTAGGGTTAGGGTTAGGGTTAGGGTTAGGGTAAGGGTTAGGTGGTTTAGGTTTAGGGTTAGGGTTGGGTTGGTTAGGGTTAGGGTTAGGGTTAGGGTTAGGGGGAAGTAATTTATTCAAGGATGGTCTCGTGACAACAGAATATACTACTCTAGAAAAAGCAGAAGGTAATGCTCGGGAAGATGGTATAATAACAACAGATACCAAACTCGAATCGAGCATCAATTGAAGGTATTGTATCGTTCCGGCTTCAGACAGACAGATATGAAATCTCCGTTAGTAATAGAAGTAATAGTATAGGTCCGGCTTCATACAGACAGATATCAAATCTCCATTAGTAATAGAATTAATAGTATAGTTTCGGTTTCAGACGGACAGATACGAAATCTCCATTAGTACTAGAAGTAATAGTATAGTTATGGCTTCAGACAGACAGACAGACAGATACGAAATCTCCATTAGTAATAGATTGTACTTTCACCGCCTGCTATTCAAGGTTTGTAATTGAAAACATTGTCCTTATTTATATTTAAATAAGTTTCCCATTGTTAAATTTCCGTCGGGTGAATTTAATACCGTCATAAAATGCATTTTTAATGGCGCTGCACCAGAAAAGCGAAATCCACCAAATCTCGTTTGTTACGAGAACGCGCGAGACTTCATTTCCGTTTCCCATCTTACGTCTAATTGGATTCTTTCTTTCTTTTTTTTTCTTTTTTGTTGGTTTTTTTTCTTCTTTTTTTTTCTGATTGTCGAAATTGCTTCTTGCATTTTGTAACTCCTGTGTTAAAGGGTGGATCGGTGTACATACATTTTGGGCCGGTTTATTGCGTAACTTTGACGTCTGCTTCTTGGATACGGTGCACTTGTTATCAGGGGCCACGGAATAGCGTCAGATTGTGGTTAAAGATGGACGCATTGACTGTAATAAACACCACCACATACCGGGCGTACACATACCCACACAAAAAGCTTCCTTTTGTTCATATATATATATATATATATATATATATATATATATATATCAAGGGAGGCGCGAGAGCGCTCTATCCCTTAATAGGGTGCAAGAATGGCCTACGCTGGAAACCTCATTTCTTTGATCAATCATAACTCAAAAACCAATAAACCAAATTAGTTAAAACTTTGCACAAAATGTTTATTTGATAGGTTCTATAAGTGTGTAGAATTTCAGCATCATTAGTCAAGGCAACCCAGAGATCCAGAAAGTTCAATCATGAAATCATGCTATCTGTGTACGTATGTGCCACCCTGTATCTCATCAACTATTTGATGGATTCAGCTGATTTTTGGCAGAGATAGAGGTTCTAGGGTCTAGTTGATGGCATTTTAATTTCAGTTTACCATATACCTTAGTTTTCCAGAGAATTCCAAAAATACCGTAAAAATGACCATTGTATTGATGCAAAGCCTTTACAAAAGTAGTGACATTCCATGAAAAATGCCAGTATACTGAAATCATATGCCCTTAATTGGGTTAAGATGAAAATTCATATACACTAAATGTACAAAAGCAAGGAAATTCCCAAATTTTTACACTTTTATTGTCATTAAGGGTATGCGAGCACAACAGGGCTATGTATTTTACTGGTAGGAATTTTTCTTCAGCGCACCTCACACACTTCATCCACTCATGCATAGAGATTTATACTGTAGTGATGAGATAATGAAATGGTTTGGTTGATATGTAGTCATACCCTTAATGACAATAAAAGTGTAAACATTTGGGAATTTCCTTGCTTTTGTACATTTAGTGTATATGAATTTTCATCTTAACCCTATTAAGGGCATATGATTTCAGTATACTGCATGTATCATGGAATATATATATATATATATATATATATATATATATATATATATATATATATATAAAATATGAGACTAAAAGTATACTTTTAGAGAATTGAATATATAATGAAATGATTTAAGCTCAATATACGAGATAGAGCAATTATGAAGATAAATGAAGGAAGAGAGATAAAGATGTACGAATGACAAACCTATTTCAACTTCGATTGTTCAATGCAAGGTGGTCTCGATAAAACATGTTTAGTATTCTTTCCTTACGCCAGGCTTTTCAAAGATTGAAATTTTATCATCAGAGGAATTACATAGATGGATAAGTTGACAGTGGAAAAGCCAAAATTCAAAATTTGAAAAAATTAAAGAAACGATATAAATTAATGGAAAGTAAGAGTGTGTGCATGAAAAGGTTATCAAAATATGAAGTCTGTCCAGGGTGGGTAAATGTCCGTTAACAAAGCTTTTTAAGAATTGTTTTATTTATTTTAAGTGGAGGGAGAGATGGGTTATTATATATATTATTTATGATTATATCTATTGTTTCCTTAACGGGTACATAAGTAAATAAACTTTCTTCGTCTAGAGAGGCAATGGTTTTATTGTCAGTTTTTTTGCTATGTAAGATTTGTAACAGTTGTTGTGTGGACTTAACACTATATTTGCTAGGAATATATGGGCTGATAAGTGTATTTAGGGTTTTTGTTAGGGAGTATATAGGGGTAGTGATAGGGTGGAGTGGGGAATTTTGTTTGTGTATTTTAACAGTTCCGTATAGATATCCGGGTTTATAATCTCCGATTATTTTAGGGAGTTGATAATTACCGATTTGGGCATTGTTAGCAGTGATAAGTTTGTTGACTTGTGTTTTTAATGGATTGGTAGGATTTTTGTTAATTTTCTTAAATTTAGTGTGTTCATCGAGAATTGTTTGGATTTTAGTATGATAGTCAGATTTATTTAGTATTACGAATATATTTGTTTTGTCAGCTTTTTTTATAATGATGTTAGGGTGATTACGTAGTTCGTTGGCAGCTTGTTTAAGATTATGAGTTAATATTGAGTTTGATTGTTTTTTATCTAGTCGAATTTTTATAGATTCTGCTTTTAGAAGGTCACGTAAACCGGGATGTAATGTAATTTTATTGTCTGTTTCGAGTTTGGTTAAGTTTTCATATAATAGTTTTATTTCAGCTTTTTTGTTTTGATGGTTGAATCGATTAAAATAAAATAAATAAAACAATTCTTAAAAAGCTACTAATAATATGCACGACTGAAGTACCTTTTTACGACCATAAATAAAACATATACACGCAAATAGACGGAGTTTCTATGGGTTCGGTTCTCGGCCCGACTTTTAGTGAATTTTACATGTCCAACTTCGAAAACCTAACATTCAACACAATTAAAAAGCCTCCTATTTATGTAAGATATGTTGACGATATACTAATTCTAGCCAATAACGCTACACAAATTAATAAACTTAAAGACCTATTTAAAAAAAAACTCTGTCCTTAAATTCACTATAGAATTAAACACTAATAATAAAATCCCATTCATAGATGCACCAATTGACACTTCTAACAATATGTTTAACACCTCTACCTATAAAAAACCAACTAGTATAAACTCTAACCTATTAAATTTCAAGAGTGAGTGCCCCCACCGTTATAAAATAGCTATTGTAAAAAATTTACTAAACCGAGCAAAATTGATCTCCTCTAAAAAAACACTATTTATCGAACTAAAAAATATAAAACAAGTATTGATTAACAATGAATTTCCCAACTACATCGTAGACGAATTAATAAAATCAATGATAAAAAAACTTGACAAACTCTAATACAAATAATTATATACAACATAACAACTCCAATTACATCAACATATATTACCGCAACCAAATGCAGCCAAATTTCAAACTAGAGGAAAAAGCTATAAAGAATATTACACATCGATATATATCACCAACAGATAAAGAAAACAAAATTAAACTAATTATTTACTATAAAAGATTTACAACTCAAAACCTTGTAGAAAAAAACAACCCCTCTCCAACCATGAACACACTAGAAAGAACCAATATAGTCTATAAATTTAAATGCCCTTTTGGAGGATGTACCTCCCAAAATAATAATAGCTACATAGGATTTACAACAACTACCCTATCCCGCCGCCTCACTATGCACCTCTCGAATTCTAGTTCAATCTACCAGCACCTACAAATACACAACTGCCCTACATCTGAATTAAGACAGATTTTAGTGATGAACACAAAATAATACATTCCGAAACAAATTTTTAAAAATTAAAAATACTTGAAGCCATATACATAAAAACACAGCAACCTAAAATTAATAACATTTCATATGAGACAAGTAAAACCATTTTAAAATGCTTAGCTTAGTTCAGTGACACCAACCAGGGTCGCTTAATTTAATTTTAAAAAGGGGACATCTTTTTAAAATTACTCACTGCCTATCTTCCCCATTTTTCCCTTCTACATAATTAATAGACTAGACCAAATTAAATCAGCTACTATTTTAAATGAAAAATAAAAAAATATAAATAAATAAAAAATAAATAAATAAATTAAGAACTAGTTCATCTGTTACATTTCAAAATGTAGACGTTCGTTTTTTACGTGAACGGTTTGCCGGCATATTTCAGAAAAATCTTCCATTCTTTCAACCGCTTTTTTATTCATTTTGTGCCATTAAAAAGACCTGATGATGATTCCGGAGAGAATCGAAAACGTTTGTCAAACATACGGATCCTACATTAATTCATTCCATGTCAACGTTTAAAAGATCATTCGAAGAATGGAAAAAATAAATTAAAAAAAGGGATTACCAAACAGAAGAGTTCTGTTGTTTTCAACAACACATGGATTAATATATATATATATATATATATATATATATATATATATATATATATATATATATATATATGTGTGTGTGTGTGTGTGTGTGTGTGTGTGTGTATTTGAAAATCCATGGATCAAGGAAACAAGGATATGAAACTCCTTGCTTTGAACTTCTGTTCTAATAAATATTGTATCTTTACAATTTTTTATTCTCATCTTTCATCTCTAAAATTGATTGCTCTATTCAATATATTGAGCTTCATATTACCACGATAGATTATTATTAAACGATAATTCAATTATCTTTAATTTAATATTCCAATATTATATATACAAATTTATATATATATATAAATATATATATATAAATATATATATAAATATATATAAATATATCAATATTTATATATATATAAATATATATATATCAATATTTATATATATATATAAATATATATATATATAAATATGTATATATATACATATCAATATTTATATATATAAATATATATATATAAATATATAAATATATATATAAACATATATATATAAATATATAAATATATATATATATATATATATAAATATATACATATCAATATTTATATATATAAATATATATATAAATATATAAATATATATATATAAACATATATATATAAATATATAAATATATAAATATATATATATAAATATATATATATAAATATAAATATATATATATAAATATATATATATATAAATATATATATATATATATAAATATAAATATATATATATAAATATATATATATATATAAATATATATATATATATATAAATATAAATATATATATATAAATATATATATATATATATATATATATATTTATATATATATATATATATATATATATATAATTATTTTTTTTTAATCTGATCTTTCACTCCTGAGAATAAAGCTAGATAAATATCCCAATATGAAAATCTGAGTGAAAGATCAGACTTTTTTCTGCCTGATGAGATCTCAGTTTCTAATAACTATTGATCGATAACATCGACATGCCAGTGTAGCGGTTATCCCACATGTCTGTATAAATAAAAAAAATTAATAATATTAATCGCTCTGTTGAAATTTTGTGTATTTTAATCCGTGGATGTTTGCTACCTGGATTTCTAGATATATGTGTTCGTGTGTGTGTGTGTGTGTGTGGGGAGGGGGGTATGTGTGTGTGAGTGTGTGTGTGTGGGGGGGATGTATGTGTGTGTATATGTGTGTATGGGTGGGTTTGTGTCTGTGTGTGTGCGTGTGTGTGCGTGTGTGTGTGTGTATGTGTGTGGCTGTGTATGTGCGTGTGTGTGTGTATGTTTGTGGGGGTATGTGTGTGTATGCCTGTGTGTATGTGTGTATGTTTGTGTGTGGCTGTTGGTCTGTGTGTGTGTATGTGTGGGTGGGTGTGTGGGTGTGTCTGTGTGTGTGGCTGTGTGTGCCTGTGTGTGTCTATGTGTGTGTGCCTGTGTGTGCATGTATCTGTTTGCTGATTGACTGATAAATCGTGTTTGTTGAGGTAAGGGGGGAAGGGGCATGTCGCGGGGTGTCGATTTAATATCTATTTTCAAAACTAACTTAGACGACGAACTACCCCCATTCGTAAACACCCGCCGGCTTAAACTTAACCATTAATCTTTTCGGCTGTGAACTGAACTTCCGGTTCCTTCCAAGTCTGCCACAGGGCTAGTATTTTCGAGCGCCGAATTAGGAAGTTACTTTAATTAAATAGCAGACACTTGTATTATTCTTTAGATGCCGTACCCAGTCCCCATCATCCGTCAACCAGGGTCAATCATATAGTTTACCCTGGCTGAGCATCTTTTGCCACCGGACAGGGTATACAAACAACATGGGCTTCTATTTACTTGCCTCCCCACGAGTTTAGAGTTAGACAAATGGTCGGTGTTTTATGGGATAAAAATTCAGCTCCCCAAAAAGGGGGCAATGTGGATTTTTTTTATTGTGGAAATCGCTCCGGACAAGGCGTGAAGCCACTTGATCTTACATCAAGTGGCTTCATGCGATTTCCACAATACTACTATAAGGTCAAAAACTAGCCAACGATAAGTGTTAGATGGATAGATGCCGACCCAGAAAACAGCAATTATTCCCCCTTTGTCAGAAACATCGCTCATGGGATGTGAGGACTAAAGGACAAAATAAGGGGAGCGAGAGTTACGAGGCTGCCGAAAGTAAACCCAAGGTCCAATTTCTACTCTTCTTAGATTTGGATAAAAATTTAAATTGCCTCAGTCTAGACGGATTTCTCGTGTGTTTATCGTTGACAGAAAAGATGAAGTGTTGTATCAGAACAGATACCACACTTTGTATTTATCTCAACGGTAAGATGTGACACAAGGTCGGGAACAGTGGGATTTGATAAGCCAGCGCCCGAGAATTTGAGCACTCTGGCCTACAAAAAAAATGCCTGGGCAGCCCCGTCGACATTCCCCGGTAGGAGGCGCCTCAGGCGATCAGCAATAAACTCACTCCTTCTCAAAGGGGTGAGAAGGCAAAGCCTGGGAGGGTGGACCTCCTAGAACTGCACAGGACAACACCTCAGACCGGTGCAATCAAGGTTCGAAAGCCAAGACGGTTTCCTAATTAAATTATATTTTCCGATTGTGATTCTTTCGGCCGTTG
>OY744554.1:3779856-3782356 GCA_963556195.1 Sepiola atlantica | reverse complement strand
TAATAGCAACCTAAGCATTAGATTAATCTCTCCTTGTATATCAGACACATGGATTGTTTGTAAAAGGATCTTGGACAGTATCATACCTAACATTAAATCTAAAGTAGCCCACAACTTGTGGTCATCTTCAAGTAGGATTATCGGTTGGTTTGGAGAATTGTCCCAAGGTGGGAACGGGAAATTTACATAGATTCGTATTACCCCTCAATTTAACCTGCACTGTAGAATAAAAAAATATCTCCGAATTTTGTGAAATCTAAGAGTATTACACATCAATTATTAAATATTCTCCAAATTTCAGTTTCTGTGGGGTATTTTAAAGATCTTTAGGAGGAATAATATAGACACAACCACCCATTTGAAAATTCAAATATTTCAGATTTACATTAAATTTGATTCATAGTCATTAATCCCTTTGATTTTAGACATTTTCTGAAATAAAAATCACAAAATGCAGTGAGAGGGGAGAGAGAAATATAGGAGAGGGGGGTGTCTTGTTCAGTTAATTATAAATTACGGCTAATTAGAAATGTTCTTAAATAAATTAATGTCATCGCTATTTATATAAAGTCAGGTATGTGTTTATGTTTATATATTCCTATGTACAGGATTCACTCCTAAACTAATTAACCGATCATTATGAATTTTGGGCACAACCTTCCATCTGACAATTCAAATATTTAAGATTTGCATCGAATTCGATCCATATTTATTAAACAACAATTAAGCAAGATTCTCTGAATTTCATTTTTTCTGAAGACCCCTTAAGCTTAAGCCTTTAATTTTAGACATTTTCTAGAATAAACATTATGTAATTGATTTTTATCAAAATTGGAATAAGGATTCTAGACTTAAGTAACATTATATCTTTCATTTTACCTGTCCTGGGACGGGTATTCATTTAGTTGTAAATAAAACACGGATGCAATGGCTACGAAAGAGATCGAGAATAACACGCCGACCCTAACCCCAACCCTAAACCTAACCCCAACCTTAAACCTAAACCCTAAACCCTTACCCTAACCTTAAACCTAAACCCTAACCATAAACCCTAAACCCTTACCCCAACCCAACCCTAAACTTACCCTAACCCCTAACTCCTATCCCTAAACCTAACCCTAAACTTAACCCTATCCCTAAACTTAACCCTAACTCTAAACCCTAAACCCTATCTCTAAACCTTACCCAACCCCAACTCTAAACTTAACCCTAAACCCTATCATTAAACCTAAACTTAACCCTAACCCTAAACCCTAACTATAACCTCTAACCCTAACACTACATCCGCACCGGTGACCACTTCATTACGCTAACTTCCTCCAAAATATCTTTAAAAAGAGCTTCTCTATCTTTTTTTTTTAAATATGTGAAACGTCTTCCTCTCTATCAATCTCTTTCTTCCCCTCTTTTCGTTCTTTCTTTCTTTCGTCGTTTCTTTCTTCGTTTCTTTTTTCCTTTTGTATTCGTAACGGCTTTAATGTATCATTTTCCCGCCAGGTGACGCTAATGCAAATTTATGCACTTCCAAGATGGCGTAGATATCGTTAGATAACAAAAAATAATAAATACATTTAAAAAACAAACAAAAAAACACGGGACAGGATTTATTCTGAGCTGTCCGGACCGTTCTAAAACCAGACAGAGAAACCCCGAGGAAAAGGAAATGCCAAAAATAAAGATTTGAAAGTAGGGGGTAATGGCGGCAAAGGAAGACGTAAGGATTGTTAGATGGGGCGGGGTGCACGTTTCCAGGTGACGAAGATGGGAAAAGGATGCGGCCAAATCTGCTGCAAAGAAGGTAGGCTCCCTTTACCTGGCGAGAGAACCTCTCACATCTGCCAGTATCCTATCTTAATTTATATAAAATTAGGTATATGTATATGTCTATATATTTGTATGTATATATGTATGTGTGTATATATATATATATATATAGAGAGAGAGAGAGAGAGAGATTTAACGATAAGTGAAGTATCGTAAAGTGATCTATCGTGATAAAGTAAATCTCAATACGTTGAGTCGAGCAATCAATTTTAAAGAAGGAAAGATGAAGATAAAAAATTGCATAAAATTGATACAAATTTTATTACATCGAAAGTTCAGATGCAAGGAGTTACACTAATCCTTAAACCATGGTTTTTCAAAGACGAGAAGAGTTTTATCTTTGAAAACCCATGGTGTAAGGATTAGTGTAACTCCTTGCATCTGAACTTTCGATGTAATAAAATTTGTATCAATTTTATGTAATTTTATGCAATTTTTTATCTTCATCTTTCCTTCTTTATAATATATGTGTGTGTGTGTGTGTGTGTGTTTTCATTCTGGACAGCTCACGTCCACAATGAACATTAAACAAAAAGTGTTCAATGGATACATCATGCCTGCTATGATATATGGTAGCGAAACATGGACACTTAATAATGCAGCGATGGAAAAGCTAAGAGTGGCACAGTACAAAATGGAACGCATTATGCCCGGCATCGGTTTACGTGATAGAAAA
>OY744554.1:3772356-3774856 GCA_963556195.1 Sepiola atlantica | reverse complement strand
TATTTGTGCTCCCCTCGTTGGGAGGCAAGTAAATAGGGGCAGATACAGATAAAGACATAATGAGAGCGAGTGAGGAAAAGGTGAACGGAAAATGAAGGGTGAGGAAAAGGGGTACAAAAAATTGGGGCGGTGAAAATAAAGGACGAAAGAAAGAAAGAAAGAAAGAAAGAGAGAGGCATAGTAAGATCAAATGAAAAAAAGAGAGCGAGGGAGAAAGAAAGAAAAAGAGAAAGAAACAAGAAGGTCGACAGAGGGCGAAAAATAGAGAGAATAAAAGAAAGAAAGAAAGAAAAAAAGAAAAAAAGAAAAAAAGAAAGAAAGAAAAATTAAAGAAAAAAGAAAGAAAAAAGTAAAGAAAAAAGAAATAAAAGGAAAAAAGAAAAGAAAAATAGAAAGAAAAATTAAAGAAAAAGAAAGAAAAAAGTAAAGAAAAAAGAAAAAAGAAATGAAAGAAAAAGAAGAGAAAAGAAAAAAGAAATAAAAGAAAAAAAGAAAAGAAAAAAGAAAAGAAAGAAAAAAAGAAAAAAGAAAAAAGAAAAAAGAAAAAGAAAAAAAAGAAGAGAAAAAAGAAAAGAAAAAAGAAATAAAAGAAAAAAAAGAAAAAAGAAAAAGAAAAAGAAAAGGAAAAGAAAAAAAAAGAAAAAACGAAGAAAAAAAGAAGAAAAAGAAAAAAAAGAAATGAAAGAAAAAAGAAAAGAAAAAATAAAGAAAAAAAAAGAAGAAAAAAGAAAGAAAAGAAGAAAGAAAAGAAAAAAGAAAGAAAGAAAAAAGAAAAGAAAAGAAACAAACAAACAAACAGAAAAAAGAAAAAGAAAGCAAGAAAGATAGAAGAAGGGAGAGAAAGAAAAAGGTCAAATGAGAGCGAAAAAAGAGGGAGAAAAAATAAATAAAGAAAAAAGAACGAGAGAAAAAGTGAGAAAGAAAGAAGGAAAAAAAGATTGCGCTAGAGAAGGAAAACGTGTGAAGGGGGGGGTAAAGAAAAGAAGGAGAGAAAGAGAGAGAAAGGGTGAAGGGAGAAGAAAGAAAGAAAGAAAAAGAGAGACAGGGAGAGAAAGAGAAAGAAAGAAAGAAAGAAAGAAAGAAAGAAGGAAAAAGAAAGAAAGAGAAAGTGAGACAGAGAGAAAGAGAAGGAAAGAAAGAAAGAACAAAAGAAAGAGAGAGAAAGAGAGAGAAAGAGAGGGAAAGAATAAAGAAAGAAAGAAAGAAAGAAAGAAAAAAAGAAAGAAAAAAAGAAAAAAGAGACAGAGAGAGACAGAGAGGGAAAGAAAGAAAGAAAGAGAAAGAAAGAAAGAAAGAAAGAAAGAGAAAGAGAAGGGGGAATAAAGGGGAAAGAAAGTAATTAACAGATGGTACGTCAACCACGTTTGTCACCCTGGGGTCATTTCTCTACCCGACGCTCCAGGTAAACAAACTGGAGCGGAATGGGCGGGTGTCGGGAACAGGTAAATCTTTGAAAGCACCCCCCCCCCCCCCGTTGCAGCAGTTCGTACCCTGGGGACACAGAAGCCGTCAAGAAGCAAAACGCATCTGATTGGCCGACATTTTAAAATGGCGGTCAATTCATGACGTTTTGCTTATTTTTCAAGATTCACTCATTCGAGACGCTCGAAATCAAGAATTCATATCAAATACACGAGTTCAACATTACTATACATATATATATATACACATATATATATATATATATATATATATATATATATATATATAAACCCTCTAGATGGGCACTGTAAGTGTAGTATTAACACAGCATGACGTCGCTAGTTATAAATGCATCGTTCCTTTCATTAAGTCGAACGCTCTCTTGACGTCAAGCCGCCGAAATAAGTGTTAAAATTATCACTGTTTATTCAGCTATCCAGCGTTGGCCGAATGGTTCTTGATGTCGGGATTTGAGTTGTAAAATACACGGAATCCGGGGTTTCGAATCGCATAACCAGTAGTGAATAGTTATATCTATGCTGATTAGTCCCGATTAAAAAGGACGAATGTATACGTACATAGATAATAAACAAATATATATAAATATATATATATATATATAAAGAATTCAACGTATGGGCTGTAAAACTTGGCTAGTGTTGCTTGGGGAACCAGAGCAATTGAATGACTGTATTGTCTTCAAATCTCCGAAACAGTCACTCTGGTAGTCAACTGACGAGCCCTCACTTCTCTAACTAATTAATACTACGAAAACTCTAAAAAATATTTTTGTATTTTTTATTTTTCCCCCTTGGTTACACTTTTGTAATCAATTTAGTTTCATGTTGTGTCTATGTCTACATTGTTTTTTCGTTTTACAAAGATCTTGGCAAAATTATTTTTCTCTATGCTATTATACATATTTTGTTTCTTCAGGTTCCATTATTGACTCTTTTGATGGTGGGATTGTTGTTTCATTATTAGTCCACCCACATCTCCAATCTAACAATATATATATATTAACTATTAAAGTGTTTATACTACTATTCAGACTATTAAATCTTAAAGGGGCATTAAC